>JAKRSK010007868.1:2982500-3154926 GCA_029891615.1 Natrix natrix natrix
TGGGAACAAGGGAAACTTAACCATATGATTTGGGTGCGAAAACTCCAGATCCAGTTTTGCTTCTTCAGTAACCACTTGGCTTTAGTAAAGTATACCTTTGGCTAAACATGGGACTTTTAAGTCTTTCTTTTCAAACTCAACAAGTTGGGACGGTTGACAAAAACAAAGTGCAGAATACAGATAATGCTAGAATAGAATAGAATAGAATAGAATAGAATAGAATAGAGTCTGGAATGGAATGGAATAGAATAGAATCTGGAATGGAATGGAATGGAATGGAATAGAATAGAATAGAATAGAATAGAATAGAATAGAATAGAACAGAACAGAACAGAACAGAACAGAACAGAACAGAATAGAATAGAAATATGGAGTGGAGTGGAGTGGAGTGGAGTAGAGAAGAATAGAACAGAATAGAAGAATAGAATGGAATGGAATGGAATAGAATAGAATAGAATAGAATAGAATAGAATAGAATAGAATAGAGTAGAATAGAATAGAGTCTGGAAAGGAATGGAATGGAATAGAATAGAATAGAATAGAATAGAATAGAATAGAATAGAATAGACCTTGGAGGACTTCTAGTCCAGCCCCCTGCTCAAAGAGGAAAATCTATACCATCTCAGACAAATGATTGTCCAGTCTCTTCTTAAAAACCTCCAGTGATGGAGCACCCACTATTTCTGGAGGCAAGTTGTTCCACTGGTTAATTGTCCTAGCTGTTAGGGGGCTTCCTGTCCAGAAACCTCCCCTCTGCTGAATTTATGCAAACAGCTGGGGAAGATGGAGTTGAATCTGGCACTTAGATTGGATTCGTGCTGGAGACATCTTTTTTTTTCTTCAGTACTTGGATAAATACATTAACTTAGCATCAATTTGCAAGAGTTGGGTTTTCAGGTGCATTCCAGCCTTTCCTTGACTTTCTTATGTAACACCCCCTTCACAAATACGCACACATAGAGACTTTCAGGGATGCTGCACAAAAGATGGAAAGATGCTGGGGAAAACACCCTCTTAAGTTGTCCTCTTGAAACCTGTGATTTGTTGCTTGTAAAACCGCATTGATTCGTTGCAGTTCAGCCTCTTGGTTTCATGTCTTATCATGTTTCACTTGACAACAAAAGAACATCCAACTTTTCTCCTGAAAAAAATAGACTTCAAAGCCAACAGCTCTTGCATGTGAGCAGGACAAACCCTGGGCAGATATTTAAGGAAAATCTGTATGGCATTAATTTCCCTCGATGGAGATTTCTGGGCAGAAGTCATAGCCTTCTCCAAAAGGTGCAAAAAGCACAGAGAAGAGCAACTAAGACAATTTAAAGGCCTGGAGACTAAAACACATGACAAACGGCTACAGGATTTGCGTTTGGCTTATCTAGAGAAAACAAGGACTAGGGTGACATGATAGCAGTATTCCAGTATTTGAAGGACACCCACAAAGAAGAGGGGGGGGGTGCCAACTTATTTTCTAAAGCACCAGAAGCAATGGATGGAAACTAATTGGGGAGAGAAGCAACCTGAAATTAAGGAGAAACATCCAGTTCTATTCTCTAATAAATATATGCACATTTTAAAATTGGGGGGTTACTTGTTTTTCCTCCAAACTAACAGTCTTTATTTTGGGGAAGTTCTTCCATTAATACAAACCAGTTTGGTATTTCAGGTAAGATATCAGGCTAGAGACTAGGAGACAGTGAGTTCTAGTCCCGCCTGAGCCATGAAGCTAGCTGGGTGATCTTAGGCCAGTCATTCCTTTCAGCTCTAGGAAACAGGCAATGGAAAACCACTTCTGAAATCTTGCCAAGGACATTGCAGAGTCTAGTCCAGGAGTCAAAACTGACTCACACAACTCCTCTCTTCCCTTCGACTAAAATGTTGCATAATCCCAATGGTGAAATTAATCAATGAAGCTTTTGCAAAGCGATTATGAAAGGGTGAAATTGTCAAGCTGTATATATTTTGTAGCTCCCTTCTCTTCCCTAAGGGGGTCAACTTATTCTCCAAAGCACCAGATGGAAGGACAAGAAAGAAATGGATGGAAACTAACCAAGGAGAAAACCAACCTAGAATGAAGGAGAAACTTCCTAACAGTGAGAACAATTAATCTGTGAAATGGTTTTCCTTCAGAAATTTCCTTCAGAAATGGTGTTTCATCAATGGAGGCGTATGGAGATTCTCAGTCATCCAGCTCCTGGTTGTCCCAAAGGTGCTTTTTCAAGAGGCCACTGGGCTGACTGGTTTTTCTTTGAAGATGTTTTGCTTTTCATTCGTCTCGTCTCCAGAGTTGAAGCAGCTTCTTGGATGAGAAGGGAAACGTCTTCAAAGGAAAACCAGAAAGCCCAGTTGCCTCTTGAAAAGGTTCATCACTCATCATTTAAGAAGAGACTGGACAGCCGATTGTCTGAAACGGTATAGGGTTTGAGCAGGGGGTTGGGCTAGAAGACCTCCAAGGTCCCTTCCAGCTCTCTTCTGAGTTGAATTGAAGGCTGTTTTCCTCCAACCCCTTTCTTTCTTTTATAGATCAGAGATTCCCATTATCAATCCCTGCAGTGTCTTCTTTAAAAAAACCTAGCTTTTATGTACCCGAATGTTGACGGTATGACTTTAGGAGAGCTACTGAGATCCGAGCGAATGTGAATTTGCATTTTTTCTTTCTTTCTCAAACCAAGTTCCTCTTAAAATCATTTAGCGCTCAGGTCTGGCTTAACCACCAGGCTGAGTCAAGCCACAGAGAAGGAGCTGAATTGATCCGAAGCAGATTGTTTTTAATTGCTCCAGGGTTCGTTTTGGTTTCTCTGCTTAGTCTTTTTATGTCCTTTCTCCTCCTCCGCCATGTTTCGTTGATGCTCTCTTTGAGCTTCAGAAAAGAGGGAATTAGGCAGAATTAAGTGGAAAGGGACAAAGTTTGTTTCCTGATAGAAACTGTCCCAAGTCCAAAGTGCTTCTGGGTGAGCTCAGCCATGGGGAGATGAAATCTGGAGACAATTTTTGCATGAGGTTCAGGAAGGGCACTATCTAATAAAATGAAATTCAATGGTGAAAAGAGTAAAAGGTCCTACATTTAGGGAAGAAAAGCGAAATGCACAGGTACAGTATAGATGGTACCTTGCTCAGTAGTAGTAATTGTGAAAGGGATGTTGGAGTCCGAGTGGACAACCATTTAAATATGAGCCAGCAGTGTGCAGCAGCTGCCAAAAAAGCCAACATAGTTCTAGGCTGCATCAACAGAGGGATTGAATCAAGATCACGTGAAGTGTTAATACCACTTTATAATGCCTTGGTAAGGCCACACTTGGAATACTACATTCAGTTTTGGTCACCACGATGTAGAAAAGATGTGGAGACTCTAGAAAGAGTGCAGAGAAGAGCAACAAAGATGATTAGGGGACTGGAGACTAAAACATATGAAGAACGGTTGCAGGAACTGGGTATATTTAGCTTAAGAGAAAGAAGGACTAGGGGAGACATGAGAGCAGTCTTCCAATATATCAGGGGCTGCCACAGAGAGGAGGGAGTCAAACTATTCTCCAAAGCACCTGAGGGTAGAACAAGAAGCAATGGGTGGAAAATAATCAAGGAGAGAAGCAATTTAGAACTGAAGAGAAACTTCCTGACAGTTAGAACAATGAATCAGTGGAACAGAAGTTGCCTCCAGAAGTTGTGAATGCCCCAACACTAGAAGTTTTAAAGAAGATGTTGGATAGCCATTTGTCTGAAACGGTATAGGGTTTCCTGCCTAGGCAGGGGGTTGGACTAGAAGACCTCCAAGGTCCCTTCCAACTCTACTATTGTATTGTATTGTAAGTTAATTTAAAACAACGAGCAGCAGGTCAGTGCAAAGCAAACAACCAAAGCATCAGAAGTCAAGACAAGAACCAATGGATGGAAATGAACCAAGGAGAAGAACAATCTAGAACTAAGGAGAAACTTCCTTACAGTGAGGGCAATCGGTCAGTTGTACAACTTGCCTTCAGAAATTGTGGGTGCTCCATCATTGGAGGCTTTTAAGAAGAGACTGAAACTAGCCGATAACCTGGCGCTGCCCGGGTATTTTTTTTATAGGGGGAAATGTCTGGACCAAACGTAATTTCTAATGTTGGATTTCCCCCCTTACCAGAGGGAGCCCACCCTGTGGAGCACTGTGATGTCATTACCATGGCAACTACACTGCGCTGCACAGTAGAAGTCATTTTACGGGAGTACGGTAGAAGCCGTTTTAAGGCACAACAAGCTGTATCATAACAGAACAAACACCCCGAGGGGCGTTAGGGGTGTCTTACCCCCACAGCATTTGTTTCCAGAGAATAAGTCATCTGTGCACCAAATTTGGTTGAAATTGCTTGACACAGCCATTTATATATATATAGATGATATAAGATCTTCTGCTCATGCAGGGAATTCGGCTAGAAGACATTCAAGATCCCTTCCAACTCTGTTATTCTGTAAATCAACTACAAGAAGCCAAATATTTCCTCAAAGGAAATTTATTATGCTGGGCCTTTCCAATCATTCAGTTCAAGAAAGAGCAGGAATTTGGGGTGGGGGGGAGAAGCCACCCACAGTGACAGGAAAGGGAAGGATACAAAACTCTCAGCACTTGATTTGCTTGTCAGAGGTAGACTTTGGTCACTGACATTTTCTGGTGGACCTCCATCCTGATGGCCCAAGAAGGTTGACCTTCCCTGATCTAGTGACTCCAAATCTCTTACAGCATAATCTCTTAGTGGTCTTGCTGGCCAAGGAATGATGTCAATCACAGTCAATGGATTGAGAAGGCGAAAAGGGCAGTTGGTCAAAGTTAAAAGCAGCAAAGGTTTGGCTCTGAACACAACAATCCCTCGAGTTGTTTCCTAAATTGAATATCCGTTATCTGATAACCCTCTTAGTAGTAAGAAGGACTAAGGCAATGGTGGGATGAAAAGTTTTTTACTACTGGTTCTGTGGGCGTGGTGTGGCTTGGTGGATGTGACTTGGTGGGCGTGGCAGGGGAGGATACTGCAAAATCCCAATTCCCTTCCTATCCCACTAACCTGCTTTCCAACTCCGTTCTCCTGTGCAGGGCAACAAAAAAAGACCCAGCTGATCAGCTGGGACTCAGGAGGCAGAGAATAGATGGGGGTGCGGCCAGCCAGAGGTGCTATTTACTGGTTCTCTGAACTACTCAAAATGTCCGCTACACGTTCGTCAGAACCAGTCAGAACTGGCTGAATACCACCTCTGGACCAAGGGTCAACCCTGCATCTCCAGGTAGGCCTGGTACATGCTCTGCTCTCTTGGCTATCTACAGGAAACAAATGACAACATGTTTGTGATGACATCACCATGCAAATGGCATGAATTATGGATCTGTATCAGATGTTAGAACATAGAATAATAGAGTTGGAAGGGACCAGTCCACCTCCCTGCTCAAGGAGGAGATGCTATACCATTCCTGAAAGCCTCCAGTGATGAAGCCCCCACAACTTCTGGAGGCAACTTCTGTTCCACTGGTTAATTGTCCAGGCAGCGCTGGGGATTCGAACTGCTGAACTGAACAGCGTCTTAGCCACTGAGCCACCACATCCCTGTAGCAATGTTAGGTATAACCTAATGCCTACTTAGGAGGTTACACAATGCACCCTAGTTCAGGATTAGGCAATTCTCTATCTGATAGCACCAGATATTTCCAGTCACTTTTCTCGGTACCTGTCACTTGACTTTTTAAAGCATTATCTCATTTTATACAATAGGAAATTGCACGGCAGCATAACTAGCTTGTAGAATCATCTGGTTTGCAAGAGAGCCTTTTAGTGCCACAGAAATCCCAGCAAAAGTAGGTTTGCTTTTTTGCTTCAATGATATTCCCATTGCTGGGCCTGAGTTTTCTGGCACCCTTTGCGAATGTGGGGAAGCTGCCCACATAAACATCCATAGACATTGTGGTAGCATCTAAGGGGCATCTGTTGTGTCTGCTCACAGTAGCCATTTAAGAAAAAACAGATGCCAATGCTTTCAAACTTCCCCGTGTACTTTTGGCTCGAAAAGTGGCCTTCCTCTATTCTGTTTATGGAACGTTTATGGAAAGAAGGGAGTTGAAGACTTCATCCTATCTTTGCAACTCCTACTCTACACACAGATACAGATTAACAGAGTTGGAAGGGACCTTGTAGGTCATCTAGTCCAACCCCCCAGCCCAAGCAGGAAAGCCTACACCATTTCTGGCAGGTGGCAGTCCAGTCTCTTCCTGAAAGCTTCCAGGGATGAAGCTCCCACAACTTCTGAAGGCAACTTCTGTTCCATGGGTTGATTGTTTTCGCTGTCAGAAAATTCCTCCTTATTTCCAGGTTGAATCTCTCCTTGTTCAGTTTCCATCCATTATTCCTTGTCTGGCCTTCTAGTGCTTTGGAAAATAGCTGGACCCCCTCCTCTCTATGGCAGCCCCTCCAATAGTGGAAGACTGCTATCCTGTCTCCCCTGGTCCTTCTCTTCACTAGACTAGCCATGCTCAGCTCCTGCAACCGTTTATAGCAGTGACGTGCGGTGAGGTTTATGGCTGGTGAGGCTGGTGATGTCATCAGGAAGGCGGGGAATGGGACCACGTGTGCTGGATGCTGAGGCTGACTCAGCCTCCAACACACGTGATCCCATTCCCTGCCTTCCTGAGCGCGCTCCGCCGGCTCGCGCTCTGCGATCCCCAACAGCAGCAGCTTTTCTGTGCGTCTGGCGTTTAGAACATCCAGCTATCTACCTAAACGCCAGATGCACAGAAAAGGATTGCGGAGCGCAAGCCGGCAGAGCACGCTCAGGAAGGCAGGGAATGGGATCGTGATCCCATTCCCCGCCTTCCTGAGCGCGCTCCGCCGGCTCGCACTCCGTGATCCCCAACAGCAGCTGCTTTTCTGTGCATCTGGCATTTAGGACATCCGGCTATCTACCTAAACGCCAGACGCACAGAAAAGCACTGAAAAGCACTTCGCCTCCAAGCCACTTCGTCTTGATGACGTCGCTGACGTCGCTGCTGGGCGCAGCCGGACGGAAGTAACCAGAGTGGCGCCGAGGGGTCCGGGCGGACGAAAGAGCGAGCAAGCGAGCGATGGAGGATCAGGCAGTCTGATCCTCGGTTGCTCGTCCGCCGGATTGCCTCGGTGCCACTCTGGCTACTTCTGTCCGGCTGCGCCCAGCAGCGATGTCGGCGACGTCATCAAGACGAAGTGGCTTGGAGGTAGGTAGATAGCCGGATGTCCTAAATGCCAGACGCACAGAAAAGCAGCTGCTGTTGGGGATCGCGGAGTGATCGTCATCAAGCCCCTGCCACTTCTGGATGTCTATTGCAGTTGCAAGAAGCGCGCAAAGTACAGCGGAGGCAGGAAGGTTATTCCGAGAACCCTTCTGCTTCCGCCGGTTGCCCAGCTGGCACCGCCCCACGCGCGCTCCTCCTCCTCCCTCCTCTTCCTCTTATATATATGAAACTCCCTTGTAGATATTATTATTATATATTATTATTTCATGATAAGAGGTGAGGCTCTGCCTCCCCTGCCTCCCCTGACCGCACGTCCCTGATTTATCGTATGTTTTAGCCTCCAGTCCCCTCATCATCCTGGTTGCTCTTCTCTGCACTCTTTCAAGAGTCTCAACATCTTATTTATAGCGTGATGAACAGTGAGGGGGGGAAATGTTATTTTTTTAAAAAAAAAAACCATAATCAGAGTAAAATGTGAACACAAGCACTGGTTCAAAATTGCAAGCTTCTTCAGTTCTTTGTCCAAAGCTTCTGCTCAAAAAGTATTTTTGGTTGAAAACAGTGGGTTTTCTCTTCCGTTGCCTCTGGCCCACCCTCCTTCCTACAATGGATGATAAAACTCCGAATCTGGCTTGGAGCAATTCCGTGGCCGCAGAGTTATTGAAAAAAGGCCATGTCTTCTGCTGGGTCTATTAAACAAAGCGGAATGTTTTTGATCGTAGCAGATGACATGAGTGTAAGCTTTGGACCTGGCTTTAATTAAAAAAAAAAATCCCTCTCAAACCGACAGCAATTAAAAACAGTAGAGGGAAGAGCAGCCCTGGCCCTTCATCTTCACGCAAAGCCGAGCAGGTTGGGGGAGAGCGGAGTGTGTTTTCCATGTGTGTAGGCTTGTGTCATTATGTAAAAGTTTCCATCTCGGGGAATGGCCTGCAGGCAACTCAATAAAATCCCTCCTCTTGGGCCTTAAATCCTTAGGACAAATTACACCTTAATGTTGGCTAATGGCTTTACTCAAGGGGAGATGGTTTCCATCCTTTTTATTCCGTTGGAAGGAATGTCCGCCTGGGTTCAGTTCCAAGCGGGGAGAAAAGACACTGGAAACATGGAGGATGATTGGAAGGATGGTTTCATGGTGGACAGGATCCCATGCCTTGAAGATGTTGGGTGAAGGAAGAAAAAAAGGGAAGAGATACTGAGAGTGCCTGGGTTTTATACCCTCTCTGGGCTTTTGAATTAGAGCTTGCATTCTGATTGGTTGTCAGACTCCCATGGGGCCATGCAGGGGCAACTCTGTAGGTTGTGTTTTGAGTCCCAAGTTTGGTTGAGCCTTGCTGGGTGATGATGTAATGAAAGGACTTTGGGATTCCTATTATGGCTCTGCCTGAAGGAGGTAGATCTTTGTTATGTAGAATAGACTGGCTCAGGCCTTAATGACCCATTGACAAAGGTGTGTGGGGCGGCTGAGTTTCTGCTTCCCTTTTAGGGGAAATATTCTGCCCTTTTAATATTTCCTAAAATGTCTCATTTTTCTAGGAGAGGGGTGGGTGCTGCAATTCTTTGACAGATACTCTAGAAAATAGTCGGGGGTTGAATTTGGCTTCTTACAAAAGCATTCCTACTGTCAGTCAATACATTTTTGCCTCCTGGAGGAGAAGCAATTGTAAGGTGAGATTATCTCTCTTCGGTTTTCTTTTTTTCTTCATGACAATTTTTTTTTTTTTACTTTCCTGAAGTAACCTGGAACGTTTGCATTTTATCATTATTTTGCTCTCAGCTGTTCTTGGACAGGTGCTTTGCTACTCCCGGGAGAATTGGTGGCTTTCATTTAGCCTTCTGCAAGGTAGCCAGTATGTTTTGGAAACGATGGTAAGTATATGGGAAATATTGCAAACATACGGGATGGGATGGGATGGGACGGGATGGGATGGGATGGGGCAGAACAGAACAGAACAGAACAGAATAGAACAATCGATGGAATATAATAGAATATTGGAATAAAGAATGGAATGGAATGGAATGTAGAATAGAATAGAATAGAATAGAATATTGGAATAAAGAATGGAGTGGAATAGAATAGAATAGAATGGAATAGAATAGAATAGAATATTGGAATAAAGAATGGAATGGAATGTAGAATAGAATAGAATATTGGAATAAAGAATGGAATGGAATGTAGAATAGAATAGAATAGAATAGAATAGAATAGAATAGAATAGAATAGAATAGAATATTGGAATAAAGAATGGAATGGAATGTAGAATAGAATAGAATAGAATATTGGAATAAAGAATGGAATGAAATGTAGAATGGAATGGAATAGAATAGAATAGAATAGAATAGAATAGAATAATAGAATAGAGAATGGAGTGGAGTGGAGTGAAACGGAACAGAACGGAACAGAACAGAACATTGGAGTGGAGGGGAGGAGAGGAGAGGAGAAGAGAAGAGAATTCTTTATTGGCTGAGTGTGATTAGACATAGAAGAAGTTTGTCTGTGGTGCATAAGCTCTCAGTATACATACGAAGAGCAAAATAATATAAGCATAAGATGATGAGAACAACAACAACAACAACAACAATAATGCCCTACTACATGGGTAAACATCCTTAGACCTAAGACAGTACTGTGGGAATTAGGTGTCCAGCTGAATGATAGCATGAGGGGGAAAACCAGAGGTGGCATTTAGCAGGTTTTGACCAGTTGTGGAGAATCGATAGCAGAAATTTGGGGTAGTTGGGAGAACCGGTAGATACCGCCTCTGGCTGGCCTCGCCCCCATCTATTCTCTGCCTCCCGAGTCCCAACTGATTGGGAGGAAATGGGGATTTTGGAGTGCCCTTCCCCTGCCACGCCCACCAAGCCACGCCCACCAAGAGAAGCCACGCCCACAGAACCGGTAGTAAAAAAAATGGACTCCCACCACTGGGGAAATTGGCACTCTTGCAAAATGGTTTTCACATGAAAAGTCTTACACATAGTCATAAATGCCTGCCATCGGAGATGTAGCCAGGCATAGGTGCTTCCATATGTAGCGGTGTTTGAGTGGGAGCCAAGATGGTGACCACAGCTAGGCTGTTACCTTGACTTTTTTTTATTATTATTAAAAGAGTTTTGTACAAACAAATCTTCCCCCTTTTCACCCCCCCTCCCGCCATACAATGATCCTTCCTTCCAGAAGGCAAATAGTTAAAATCAATCCTACCATCTCGGTTCATCTTCTCCCAAACGCTCTCTTAGTAGGCCAGTTTACATTTGCCTTTTTAAGTGGCCAGATAGATCCATTAAATCAAATTGTTGGTCTGTAGCCAATCATCTGTTTTGCGTTGGAAGAACAACGGGTGTGGGGGGGGGGAGACATAGGGGAGGCCTGTGACCTCATCTGTGTATGGATAATGCTACAGATCAGAGCTTTTTCTGTATGCTGGGTTTCAATTCAGCCTTAACACAGCTTCCCCATTTTACTAAAGGGGAAAAAAAAGGGCGGCTCTATTAATAAAATCATTTTTAAAAATTGTGTGAGCGAACCTGTTAATACTGAAGTTGGGGTAGCCGCTGTCTTCAGGGATATTTTGGGATGTTAAAGGCTGCGAAGGTGATGGGATGCATGTACAGCAGCTGTTCGGCACAGGGTTGCCCAAAAACTGAACTGGAAATAAATCTAGGCTCTCTGTCCCTCTTCACATTTGCTCTCCTTTTTCACACCGGCAAACATCTAGGCCCTTGGTTTAGATGGCTTCCAGGTAGAAAGGAGACTATACAATCATTTCAAGGTGGACTCAGCCTTCCCTCCTTCCGAGGTGGGTAAAATGAGGACCAAGATTGTTGGGGGGCAAGAGGCTGACTCTGTAAACTGCTTAGAGAGGGCTGTAAAAGCCCTGTGAAGCGGTATATAAGTCTACGTGCCCTTCCTTCCTTCCTTCCTTCCTTCCTTCCCTTCCTCCCTCCCAGGGGTTAAAAAGCAGTATTGCAGGCTAATTCTGCCCACTGCCAGGAGTCCAATCCTGAGCGGCTCAAGATTGACTCAGCCTTCCATCCTTCCGAGGTGGGTAAAATGAGGACCCAGATTGTTGGGGGAAAAGAGACTGACTCTGTAAACCGGTCAGAAAGAGCTGAAAAGCACCGTGAAGCAGTATATAAGTCTGAGTGCTATTGCCCTTCCTTCCTTCCCACCGTTTCAAGGTGTTGATTACCATCTTCAAAGCGCTCCATGGCACAGGACCTAGCTACCTGCGGGATCGCATCCTGCCCCATACATCCCTACGACCAATTCGCTCTCACAGAGAGGGACTTCTCCGGGTGCCGTCCACTAAGCAGTGCCAGAGGGCGGCGCCCAGGAGCAGGGCCTTCTCTGTGATGGGCCCAGCCCTCTGGAATGACCTCCCCCCTGACATTAGGATTACTACCGACCTCCGCTCCTTCCGTTCAAAACTCAAGACCCACCTTTTTCAACTAGCCGGACTGGCTCAATTATAGTTCCATCTTTATCCTCCTGGCAATCTTTTAAATTTGTAATTTTATATTGGGGTATTTTAATTTTATTAAGACTATTACTATGTATTGTACTATGCGATTTTGACACCTCCTCCGTGAAATGTTTTAATTGTATAATATGTGTTTTTATTTATTGTACGCCGCCCCGAGTCCCTTCGTGGAGAGGGAGCGGCTAACAAATATAATAAATTCAAATTCAAATTCAAAATTCCCAGTGGTTAGAAGGCAGTACTGCAGGCTAACTCTGCCCATTGCCAACAGTTCAATCCGGACCAGCTCAAGATTGACTCAGCCTTCCATCCTTCTGAGGTGGGAAAAATGAGAAGCCAGATTGTTGTGGGCAAGAGGCTGACTCTGTAAACCGCTTAGAAAATGCTATAAAGCATTGTAAAGCGGTATATAAGTCTAAGTGCTATTGCTATTTCTTCCAAAACCAGACCTCCTTATTCCTGGGCCATTCCCAAGAGCACACAGGCCACCCATCAATGGAACATGTCCTTTCCAAACCCCTGTGCCACATCTCCTCTCTCAGCATGTGAGGAGTGGTCCAAAGGTGGGACAGAGTATTTTGAAGGAGGGCTCTCTGCCATTTTGAAGCCACGGCTGCTGGTTCTAATGCTCATTCAAACCCGCCTGGCACTTTCGGTGCACTTTCCCTCTCCTGTGAAAGAGGCACTGCTTGAGATTTTATTTCTTCACTACCAGTTCAGGAGCGGGAGCAAACACGTCTGGACATGCACAGAATCTAGACATTTATTTATTTATTTATTTATTTGCACTTCTAGACCGCCCCCTCTCCCAAAAGGGACTCGGGGCGGTGTCAGGGTGGCTGGGCAGAGCCTCGTGCCACCACCACTACCAGTTCACCTAAACTGGTGCGGACCGGCAGCATATGACCTCTGATATACCCCCTTATCCACCCCCCACTCTAGAAAGAATGCAAGAGAAGAGCAACGAAGATGATGAGGGGACTGGAGGCTAAAACATGCAATGAACAGTTGCAGGAACTGGGCGTGGCTAGCCTAAAGAAGAGAAGGACCAGGGGAGACATGATAGCAGTCTTCCAATATTTGAGGGGCAGCCCCAGAGAGGAGGGGGTTAAGCTGTTTTCCAAAGCACCCGAAGGCCAGACAAGGAATAATGGATGGAGATTGACCAAGGAGAGATTCAACCTGGAAATAAGGAGGAATTTTCTGACAGTGAAAACAATCAACCCATGGAACAGAAGTTCCTTTGGAAGTTGTGTGAGCTTCATCACTGGAAGCTTTCAAGAAGAGACTGGACTGCCATCTCTCATGAGTGTTGTAGGGTCTCCTGCTTGGATGTGGGGTTGGGCTAGATGACCTACAAGGTCCCTTCCAACTCTGTAACCTTGCAGGATCTAAGCTTTACCTGGCATAGGAGACAAACCCAATTAAAAGCACTGTGAAGCGGCATATAAGTCTACGTGCTCTTCCTTCCTTCCTTCCTTCCTTCCTTCCTTCCTTCCTTCCTTCCTTCCTTCCTTCCTTCCTTCCTTCCTTCCCTTCCCTTCCCTTCCCTTCCCTTCCCTTTCCTTCCCTCCCTCCCTCCCAGGGGTTAAAAAGTTTTTAATGTGGTTTTTGTTTCCATCTGGGTCTGGTGACAGGACCTACCACCGATTTCCCAATAAAGGTATCTTCGGCAGGCCAAGCTTTTATTAGAAAGATGAATCTTACCATCCTGATGCAAACTCTGCGACAACCTGTGTATTTCTCTGCAATGTTGCAATGCAAACAAGGTGAGTGGAGTTCACCTTATAATGTTGCAACGTGCATCTTCCCCACCCCTTCCTGTGGACAGACCTGTGTGCCCCAAGAAGAGACTGGACTGCCATTTGTCAGTCCAGTCAGGTTGGACTAGATGACCTTCAACGTCCCTTCCAACTCTGTTAATCTGTATCTGTAGGACTCCACCTGCATGAATTTAAGACTAGAGGATGCAGTTTCTTAGATTCTGTCCTTTACCCCTAAACTTTGCATGAAAATACATTACGCGTATTACAAACTAGTTATTCTAAATACAAATAACCCATCTGGGCCGTCTTCGCTTGCCTGAATAGGCCCCTTCTATGCATGGCTTGACAAATGTATTGGGCAAACCAAGAAAATGACATGTCGGCAATGAAACATGTTGTGTGAACTTGGCTTCCGAGTGTTTGGAATCTGGGTCAAAGGAAAAAGGCATAGAAAAACACCAAATTGGCCTATCGTCAAATTTAGCCTTGATGGATGATTTAGCCTGAGATTCCCCTGATTCCAAGTTATCTACCATCCACGATCTCAGTCCCAGGAAGATTAGAGACGACTTTAAAAGGCTATTCCTACTTCAGCTGGATTGTTTCATGTATTGCAGAATATAAATTTGTTTGTTAATGCACTCCAAAAGTATAGAGTTGGAAAGACAAAAAAACAAAAACAAAGCAAAAGGCAAAGGCAAAATGTAAATGCTTCAGCTGCAAAAATAATTTCCACCACATCTCCAGAGAGTTGGGGAAAAAAAACCCTCAGCAGAAACATTAGAATGGCTGCATTTCCTGGTAATTTATCCATTTATCTTTACAGTAGCTATCAAGGAGAGTTTTAAAACCCTGAGATACCATGAATCAGACAAGAAGGTTTGGGGCTCTGCCTGAAATATTCTCTTCATTTCCTAAGGAGAGCGAAGTCGCCAGTTGTGGTTTACTCTTATCAAGCTTCGGTTTGGCTGTTTTTCTGACTCTTAGCATTTCAGGGCTTTTACGGAGCATCATAAAACACACTGAGGGAGGAGGGTGAAAAGAACTCCTCTACAGACGTGACAGTACTGAAAGTATTGGTATCCCTCAACGTTTCTCCAAAGAATCACTATTTGCTCTGAACTAAGTTGGGAAGAGGGACACGGCGGTCGGCAGTCCGGCGGTTCGAATCCCTAGCGCTGCGTAACAGAGTGAGCTCCCGTGACTTGTCCCAGCTTCTGCCAACCTAGCAGTTTGAAAACACATAAAAAATGCAACTAGAAAAATAGGGACCACCTTTGGTAGGAAGGTAACAGCGTTTCGTGCGCCTTCAGCATTTAGTCATGCCGGCCACATCACCACGGAGACCTCTTCAGACTGGCTCTTCGGCTTTGAAACGGAGATGAGCACCGCCCTCTAGAGGCAGGAACAACTAGCACATATGTGTGAGGGGAACATTTATCTTTTAAGTTCGGAACACAACTAAATGTGCCCACCTTCTTGATCCCACAGTTCCCAGGGTGCGCATGTGCAGAGTTGCCAGATGAAGGGAAGAGCTAAAGAACAGGGGTCGGCTTGGGAGTAAGGCCACAGGTGGATGGTGAATGGCCCCTCCCAGAGGGAATAAAAGAGGAGCGAAAGGGGAGTGGAGTTTGCAGGAGACAATTAGTTCATTCCTGCATTCTTGGTAATTGTGAACTATCTTGAAAGACTGTGGGAGAGGAAAGACTTTGCCAGAGAGGAATTCACTCTACATTAAATAAAAAGAGCTTATCTGCTGAACAAAACTCCACATTGGTGACAGGAAGGGCATCCAGCCAGTAAACACTTTGCTAGCTCCATTCAGTTGCACAGACGTCACCCCGCAAGGGATTATGGGGTCATGAAAACAAGATGATATTATATCTGTGTGTATGTGCAGGTGCATATGTATATGTGTGTTTGTGTGTGTATATAATTAATTATATTGATATAATTCATATTGGAGGAGTACCAGTCCTGTACTTTTGGCGGTGTCTATATGCCCACACATTTGCAACACATTTTTCCTATGAGTCAGAGGTCAAAACCTCTTCAAACGTCATCTCATTTTGCTCTGCTTTGTCATCTGCAGACTCTGGAGGTCTGACTGCAGGTCAGATTCTCTGTCACATACACTATATTGCCAAAAGTATTCGCTCACCTGCCTTTCCTCGCATAGGAACTTACTATCAGTGACATCCCATTCCTAATCCACAGGATTCAATATGATGTGTGTCCACCCTTGGCAGCTATAACAGCATCAACTCTTCTGGGAAGGCTGTCCACAAGGTTTGGGAGTGTATTTATGGGAATTTTTGACCATTCTTCCAGAAGAGCATTTGTGAGGTCACACTCTGATGTTGGACGAGTTTACGTGGCCCACCACTTCGTGGCTGAGTTGCTGTCGTTTTCAAACACTTCCACGTTCTTATAATACAGCTGACAGTTGACGGTGGAATATTTAGGAGCGAGGAAATGTCACGACTGGATTTGTGGCCCAGGTGGCATCCTATCACAGTTCCACGCTGGAATTCACTGAGCTCCTGAGAGCGACCCATCCTTTCACCAATGTTTGTACAAACAGCCTGCATGCCTAGGTACTTGGTTTTATACACCTGGGGCCATGGAAGGGATTGGAACACCTGATTCTGATTATTTGGATGGGGGAGTGAATACTTTTGGCAATTTAGTGTATTTTGAGGGTGGCCTGATGGTGGTTTTCCAAGAATGAGCATGAAAATTAGCAGCCTTTTCTGCTTTTCCTCTTCTGTTATCTATACCAGAGGCCCCCAACATTTTGGGCACCAGGGACCGGTTTCGTGGAGAGATTTTTCTGTGGACCGTAGGGTGCGTGGTTTTTGCATGCTGCCTGCATCCCACGGATGGGGCTTCGCTTGTTTGCGTGGCCGGGTTTCTGGCATGCTTTGGGCCAGTGCTGGTCTACAATCTGGGTGTTGGAAGAAATGTCCACCTGGGTTCAGCTCCAAGTGGGGAGAAAGACACTGGAGACATGGAGTCTGCTTGGAAAGATGGTTTAATGCTGGACAGGGTCACATGGCTTGAGCTCCTGGGCAAAAAAGAGGACATGGGGGAGAGAGGGAGAGAGATTTATATTTTTTCTTGGGGCCGCCTTGGAGCTTCCTGTTCCTGTGTAAGAAACATACTCTCATTGGTTGTCAGATTCCCCTGGAGCCATGCAGGGGTAACTTTGTAGGTTGTCTTGAGTCCCAGGCTGGTTGAATCTTGCTGGGTGATGATGTAATGAAGGGGCTTTGGGCAATTCCTATTAGGGCTTAGTGGCTTTGTCTCGGTTTGGATCTTGAGTGAGGGCTAATCCTATCATATCCTGGGGGCAACGTCTTTTGTTTTGTAGATAAGCTGGGCGAGGGGGGGCGGAGGGAGCTGAGGCTCTGAGTTTGTCTTTAGAAACATGTTTCTTCTTTAGGGAAAATATAATATTCTGCCTTTTTAATATTTTCTAGAACATTTCATTTTCCTAGGAGGGGAGTGAGTGCTCACTTCCTACCTGGGATTTGGGGAACCAGCAAATGCCACCTCTGGCTGACCCCAGAGTGGGGAGAGAATGGAGATTTTGCAGTATCATTCCCCTGCAATGCCCACCAACCCACGCCCACCAACCCACGCCACGCCCACAGAACCGGTAGTAAAACAATTTGAATTTCACCACTGCCCTTGGAAAGTTGGGTGGTATTGTCTCCGTGTAAACGCAGGACTAAAACGTCTCCACTTTGCCTTCTCATTGCTGAACACAAATTGATACCTTTGCTCGAATTGCCTAAACCAATTACTGCATCAACCCACATAATGGGCAGGAGGAATAACCTTGAGGAAGAAACGCAACCAAGGCAATGGTCAGATAAAAGGCATCTGAGGCTAGCCACATCCCGGCATTAGAGAGGGGAGAATCAATACTTCCTTCCTTCCGAGAGGCTACAAACACACCGGACAAACTTTCTTGGCACTCGGGCAAATGCATTAATGCAGTTTCTCAGTTCTCAGGACTTCACCTCTGGTTTATTCTTGAAGCATCTACCAGTTTTTGTGTTAGATCAGGACGTTATCCCCCAAACAGCTCCTTCGTGGGATTTCCCAGGCCCCTCACTGAGAGACCTAGAACAGGGGTGTCAAACTCAAGGCCCGGGGGCCGAATCCGGCCTCCAGGTGCTTAGATCTGGCCCCAGGGACTGCCCTAGACACAGCAAAGGTGCCTCCCAGTGCCTCTGCCAGCGAAAACAGAGCTCAGAAAGGCTGCATGCAGCACTCCTGCTCAAGCAGACGACCCTATACCCATCATGGCAAACCTGTGGCATGCCTGCCAGAGGTGGCGGGCAGCGCCCTCTCTGTGGGCACACCAGCTGTCGCCCTAGTTCAGCTCTGCCGTACATGTGCATGTGCCTCCCACCAGCCAGCTGGTCTTCAGGTTTCTGCATTGCATGTGTGGGGGCACATGCATGCATGAGGTGGGGAGCATGCAGGGGTACATGCATGCATGGGGGTGGGGCACATGCAGAAAGTCATGCATGCATTGCATTTGGGGGGGTTACGCGTGTGCGCACTTTGGGCACTCAGTCCAGGAAAGGTTAGCCATCACTGCACTGATCCCAAGGGTTGGTAACCATAAACACTTAAAGAGCCACACAGGTCCCAACCGGAAGCCCCCATTCAAGTCTGGAGCCGACTGGAAGTCCGGTTCCCCCACCATAGAGTCTCCTCCTAGCACAGGGTCCTTTTTCCTCTACCTTCCCTAACCAAAAGCCCTATCAATTTTGGAGCTGACCAGAAAACCTGCCCCTTACATGAGAGTCTTCTCCTGGCACATCATGCTTTCAGCCCCAATCAGAAACTCCTCCTAAAATTGTGGTACCGACTGGCGACAGGGAGCCGCAGAAGAAGAATAAAAGAGCCACATGCGGCTCCAGAGCCGCAGTTTGCTGACTCCCGCCCGATCCCATTCCAGATAAGTGAATGAAAGCCTCCAGTGATGCAGCCATTGCATCCACAATTGATGAAGGCAAGCCCTTCCATTGGTTGATTGCTCCGTTTCTGCTTGGGGCAGGTCCAACCAGACGGCACCTTGATTGGACCATGTGACTGATTGTTTGGGGAAGGGAGAAAACTTTTACTTTCAATTAGGTGAAAACTGCGGGAACCTTCAGAGTTGGTTTTCACCAACCTGTGCCAATATGATTGGACTGGAAGGCACTACAGAGAGCGATCGATTCGGCACAAGAAACCATTGGTTGCCCTCTAACACCACTGGATGACCTCGCCAGGTCTCGCTGTTTCAGCAGAGTAAGGGAGATACTTAGGGATGATTCACACCCTGGTCAGTGTCTCTTTTCACTTTTACCATCGGGCAGAAGATATTGAAGCATAGGCAGCTGGACAAACAGGTTTAAAAACAGCTTCTACCCATGGTCTGTCAGACTCCTAAACACAATCGCGATCACTCCAGGTACATATGGAAATGTATGACTAGTTCCACCTCCCCCCATTTGTTAGGGCATGTGAGGCATTGCCCTGTCAGCTCCAATGGGTATGCGCCTGCTGGCCAGCTGATTTCGGCCTTCATTTTTGGCTGTTTTTTTTGCCCTCCGGAGGCTTCCCTAAAGCCTCCGGAGGGCGAAAAACAACCCAAAGCGCAAACCGAAAGCTCAGGAACGGACTTCCGGTTTATGTGTTGGGCCGTTGTTCTCCCTCCGGAGGCTTTAGGGAAGCTCCTGGAGGGCCTCTGGGGAGGCTGTTTTCACCCTCCCCAGGCTCCTAGAAAACCTCTGGAGCCTGGGGAGGGCGGAAAATGGGTCCATCGCACGCCAAAAGTGGGGAGAGGAGGTCAAGGGTCACACATGCATGCGGAGGATCGTACGCATAGAATTATGGGTGTGAGCACACCCTCGCATGACCCCCCTGCGCTCCCCCCCTTTTGGCACACAATGTGAAAAAGGTTAGCCATTACTGCTCTATACTATTCATGTTGTCTTGTATTTTCTGTTATGGATTGCACGAGTAGAGGCTAAACCAATTTCGTTGTATGCATGATGTACAATGACAATAAAGGCGATGATGATGAGGATACATCCTATAAAGCTGTTCTTTGAGGACTCCACCTGCCTCAGGGTTCTGCTCATTGTGGGTGTATTATTTGGAACCGTGGGAGTAAGTGGCTTCAGAGCAGACGCCCATCAGTCTGCCACTGTTGATATAAAACCTGTGGTTATTCTTCCTCCTTTTAAAACCTTTGCCAAAGGCCTGGGAAAACCGATAATATACTTACATCTCGAATACTGCCTTTGAGCTGACGGCAGAAATGGTTTGAATGCCATCGTTTTCTTTCCATATATAACTTTTACAGATGTTT
Source organism: Natrix natrix natrix (assembly GCA_029891615.1). NCBI lineage: Eukaryota > Metazoa > Chordata > Lepidosauria > Squamata > Natricidae > Natrix > Natrix natrix. The sequence continues at coordinate 3,002,349 of JAKRSK010007868.1, forward strand.
TTTGAACCTGCCGTGTGTGTGTGTGTGTGTGTGTGTGTGTGTGTGTGTGTGTGTGTAACTGTCAGAGCCAGAGTGCTTTCATAATGGAGGACCCTGCTTCCCTCCCCTGGTTTCTGTCTTTTTTCCTAGGAATTAATGAACGGGATGATTTCCCATTAAGTAAGCCAAAACCCCTTTCAAAAGCGAATCAATAAAAAGTGATGAGTTGTTGGGGAAAATATGGGGAAACCAGGCGGTTCGAATCAAGATTTTGGCAAAAGCCCTAATGGCTTGTAAGTAACTCATCATTCCTTTTGGAATTAAACAAACAGCCCAGATTCCTCTGGTTCCTCCTGCTCTGCAGAAGACCGGATTATTACGGGCAAATTAAATGCAGTTCATCTCTCAAAGCAATGGTGGGTTCTGAGCAGTACGGACTGGTAGTAGCCGGGAGCAGCGGCTACCGTACCGGTACAGTGACTTGTTTGGCCCACCTGCCCGCGTTACTTACCTGTTTTTGAAACAATGGGCAAATTGCGCATGCAGGCACAGCGTGCTCTGCCTCCCCGACCTCTGATGAGCAGCTGGGTGTCGAAGGGCAGTGGCGTGCGCATTTAAGTGCAGTGCATGCCCGACGAAGACGCCCGGCCCCGTGCTCAGTGTACCAGTTGTGACGGGATCCAGAACCCACCATTGTTCCAAAGGTAGGAAACTTCAACACCCAGGATGAGACCTTTTGACAGGGGCGCCAGGGCCATCCCAAAGAGCAAGTTGGCAGATGCAACTCAAAGGCTGAAGCCTACCACCTTGACCTTGTACTCCCGAGAAGCCCTGGTCCTTGGATCAGACAGTGAGCGACGAGGGATGATCTGGCAGTCCGGCAACACTTCAACAGTGTGATCAAAGGTGTTTGGAGACTCCAGGAGGGCAGACTTAGCATCCCATCATCCTCTGCAACTCTTCTTGGGATCGCAGGAACTGGATATGTCTAATTTAATGAAAAGAAGGACCAGGGGGAGACATGATAGCAATGTTCTGATATCTCAGGGGTTGCCACAAAGAAGAGGGAGTCAAGCAGGGGTGAGTTTCAGCCAGTTCGCACCAGTACGGGCGAACCAGTTGGTGAAATTTAGCGTACCTTCCCATAACTCTTCTTCCAGAGACCCCATACCGGAACACTGTCTCCACCAGCCTGCCCACCCCACCTCCCGCTCACTCGCTTGCCCCTCCCATCCACACCATGCTTGTCCCTCCCACCCACCTCCGAGGCTCCGAGGCTGCAGGCGGCCGGGGAGGTGGGGGGGATGCTGTCCATCTGCCTGCCCCCTCCAGAAGCAACCAGGCAGGCCCTGGGACGGTCAGAAGCCCATGCGTCACTGCAATGTGAGTGCTCTGGGAGTGCAGCATCTGCCCAGACGTGGCTGCAGCCGGCAACAGGACGCGAAGGAGAGGCCGTCCAGCAGAGTGTTCCGAGGTCGGTGGGTTGGCGGGGACGTTGCGCGGGGCTGGAGGCAGCAAGGAGGCAGAGCATCAAGGCCATCCTGGGTGCCTGGAACGGGACGTGGCAGCTGCTGGGCGACTGCTCCTTTGTGCCCCATTGCCAGTAACAGTTGGCTTTCTCCTGCCGATCCTTCCTCTCTGGGAGTCCAGGCGGGCCCTGGGTCTGTCAGCAGCCTACGCGCCACCGCCATGTGACGCTCTGCGGTGCAGCCAGGAAGGCTCACTAGGAGAATGCCAACTGCAGCTGGGAGTGTCAGTGCTGGTGGAAAGTCAATGCTCCTTTTGACTGACAAGGGGTCTGTTTCCCAGGCTCCAATTAGTTCCCTGCCTATTTTAGTACCTGCTCAGCCAGCAATCTTAATAGCTACAAAATCGGATGTATGTCCTTGTTCACTGCAATGTGAAGCTACCAATGAGTTTGGAACTCCTCGTCTGACCACTTGGTTGTGTTCCTTCAACATACAGAGTAGCCCAAAGCACACATTCCGCTAGAGAGAATTTCCCTGAGTAGGGGCTCCAGCACAAGTCCGAAACTTAGGACGACTATCTCGTTCCAGTGACGGACCCAGACTGGATCCCTGCAACATTATCTTGGAACAGATAAAAATCTGTAGAGATTCTTACTCTCAGATTCTCCAGGTCGTGGTTGTCCCAAAGGTGCTTTTTCAGGAGACAACTGGAATTTGTTTTTGTTTTTCTTTTGAAGACGTTTTGTTTCTCATCCAAGAAGCTTCTTCAGCTCTGACAGGATAGTGCAGACTCCAGGAACCAGGAGCACCACTTAGTTGGAGAACACAGATAAACCTCCAAGTGCTTCAACCACCCTCTAAAAGGATGCAAATGACCAGCTGTCTCCAAGGAATATAAATCCCCCCATTCCCCACTAGCCTGTCAGAGCTGAAGAAGCTTCTTGGATCAGAAGAGAAACATCTTCAAATGAAAAAAAACAAGAAAGTCCAGTTGCCTCCTGAAAAGAAAGCACCTTTGGGACCAGGGACAGGTATATCTGCCTTTATTTGTGACAAATACCTTTATCTCCACTCGCTCTCTGCTTTTATGGCCCTGTGTTTGATTGAATGTGCCATTATCATTATCCTTCCCGGTTTAAACCGTAGCTAAACAGTCCGAGACTTTAGCATGGTTTCTCGCAGAGGGCAGGGAGAAGCATTATGGCTGAACTGAGAGCTTCCCCAGTTCCAAGTTACATTCTTAGTTGGAAGCCTGGCCTCCTAGGCCAACTGTGTCTTATTGGATACAGAGTGGTGTTATGTTACACCAGGAACTGTTCCCAAACCTGTTGGGAAGAGGGAACATGCAAACATAGATATATACCAACCCCCTTCTTCAATTTAGGAAATATGCATTCCAGATGTTACTCTATTTAAAAAAGTTTACCAGGTTTCTCCTTTTCTTAAATTTTTAACCATTCTGGATGACAAAAAGTTCTTGGGAACTTAAAAGCTTGAAATCAATAAGCTGAAAGCTGCAACTTTTATTTTATTTTTTGAAGGAAGTGGCAAAAATGAGTTGAGGATGCAATTTTATTTTGTTTGTTTGTTTGTTTGTTTGGATTTATATGCCGCCCTTCTCCAAAAGGACTCAGGGCGGCGTACAACATTAAAAAACAAACATCCCAAAAGTTAAAAAAAAAATTAAATACATATCCAAAAAAACAAACCTAATTTAAAAGACAATACATTTAAAATAAGTTAAAAACTGAGGAGAAATTTCCTGACAGTGAGAACAATTAATCAGTGGAACAGCTTGCCTCCAGAAGTTGTGAATGCCCCAACACTGGAAGTCTTTAAGAAGATGTTGGATAGCCATTTGTCTGAAAAGGTATAGGGTTTCCTGCCTAGGCAGAGGGTTGGACTAGAAGACCTCCAAGGTCCCTTCCAACTCTGCTATTGTATTGTATTGTATTGTAAAATTAACAGGCCAGGCCGGCTTGCTGGAAAAGCCAACTTTTTCGGGCACGTCGCAAGGACCGGAGGTCAGGGATTATGCGAAGCTCCGGGGGCAGCTCATTCCAGAGGGATCCATTTACGAATTCTGCAATGGTCCCGGGTTTTGCACCCCCAAACCTCAGCCCCCTTTCCCCCCCAGTGGCACTCCTTGGAGAATAAAAACATTGTCCTCTGTTCTAATTGTGCCATTTGTGTAACCATGACATAGAAATCTACCTGGGGTCTAACTGGGAAGGATTGTTTGTCTTGCACTAATTCAGAAAGGAACTACCATATTTTTCGGACTATAGATACACCGGTGTATAAGACGCACCAAGATTTCGAAGAGGTAAGTAAGAAAAAAAGGTTTTGTCCTCCCCGGCCCCTAGGAGCACTCTGCAGGCTTCAGCTGGGAGAAGGCAAAAACAGGGCTGGGGGCTGTTTTTTGCAAAAACTGAAGTGTTTTTTGCCTTCCCCCAGCCCTGCTGAAGCCTATGGAGTGCTGCTGGGGTCTAGGGGAAGACAAAAATACCTCTATTTTGCAAAATAACAGGCTGGTTTTCACAAAAATGGGATGCAGGGGTGGAGCTTCGGGAGGCCAAAAATGGCTGCATTCGGTATATAAGACACACCAACATTTCCACGCTTCTTTAGGAGGGAAAAAGATGTGTCTTATACTCCGAAAAATACAGCAGTAAAGATTGGAGAATCAAGAATGGCATCAAAGAAATAGTTGCTAATACTAGTACTATTTCCCAGGTCAAACCCACATTATGTCCTATCCAGAATTTCCCCGTCCTTTATTGGGTGTTGATGAGTAGCTTTCCTGTTTCACTACTGTAGCCACATTTCAAAGCTTTCTCTGATTGTCTATGGAGATTCTCAATCATCTAAATCAGAGGTCCTCAAACTTGGCAACTTTAAGACTTGTGGGCTTCAACTCCCAGAATTCTCCAGCCAGCAGAACTGTCTGTCTGTCTGTTATCATCTATCGATCGATCGACTGATCTGTTATCATCTCTATCTACCTATCTCTATCTATCTATCATCATCTATCTCTCTATCTGTTATCATCCGTCTATCTATCATCTATCTATCATCTATCTATCTATCTATCTATCTATCTATCTATCTATCTATCTATCTATCTATCATCTATCTATCTATCATCTATCTCTATCTATCTATCTATCTATCTATCATCTATCTATCTATCTATCATCTATCTATCTATCTATCTATCTATCTATCTATCTATCTATCTATCTATCTATCTATCATCTATCAATCATCTCTATCTCTATCTCTATCTATCTATCTATCTATCTATCTATCTATCTATCTATCTATCTATCATCTATCTATCTATCATCTATCTCTATCTATCTATCTATCTATCTATCTATCTATCATCTATCTATCTATCTATCTATCTATCTATCATCTATCTATCTATCTATCTATCTATCTATCTATCTATCTATCATCTATCTATCTATCTATCTATCTATCTATCTATCTATCAATCTATCATCTATCTATCTATCATCTATCTATCTATCTATCTATCTATCTATCTATCATCTATCTCTATCTATCTATCTATCTATCTATCTATCTATCTATCTATCATCTATCTATCTATCTATCTATCTATCATCTATCTATCTATCTATCTATCTATCTATCTATCTATCATCTATCTATCTATCTATCTATCTATCTATCTATCTATCTATCAATCATCTCTATCTCTATATCTATCTATCTATCTATCTATCTATCTATCTATCTATCTATCTATCATCTATCTATCTATCATCTATCTCTATCTATCTATCTATCTATCTATCATCTATCTATCTATCTATCTATCTATCTATCTATCTATCATCTATCTATCTATCATCTATCTCTATCTATCTATCTATCTATCATCTATCTATCTACCTATCTACCTATCTATCATCTATCTATCATCTATCTATCTATCTATCTATCTATCTATCTATCTATCTATCATCTATCTATCTATCTATCTATCATCTATCTATCTATCTATCATCTATCTATCTATCTATCTATCTATCATCTATCTATCTATCTATCTATCATCTATCTATCTATCTATCTATCATCTATCTATCTATCTATCTATCATCTATCTATCTATCTATCTATCTATCTATCTATCTATCTATCATCTATCTATCTATCTATCTATCTATCTATCATCTATCTATCTATCTATCTATCATCTATCTCTATCTATCTATCTATCTATCTATCTATCTATCTATCTATCTATCTATCTATCATCTATCTATCTATCTATCATCTATCTATCTATCTATCATCTATCTATCTATCTATCTATCTATCTATCGTCTATCTATCTATCTATCTATCTATCTATCATCTATCTATCTATCTATCTATCTATCTATCATCTATCTATCTATCTATCATCTATCTATCTATCTATCTATCTATCATCCATCTATCTATCTATCTATCTATCTATCTATCTATCTATCTATCATCTATCTATCTATCTATCTATCTATCTATCATCTATCTATCTATCTATCTATCTATCATCTATCTATCTATCTATCTATCTATCTATCTATCTATCTATCTATCATCTCTATCTATCTATCTATCTATCTATCATCTATCTATCTCTATCTATCTATCTATCTATCTATCTATCTATCTATCTATCTATCTATCATCTATCTATCTATCATCTATCTATCTATCTATCATCTATCTATCTATCTATCTATCTATCTATCTATCTATCTATCGTCTATCTATCTATCTATCTATCTATCTATCTATCTATCATCTATCTATCTATCTATCTATCATCTATCTATCTATCTATCTATCTATCTATCATCTATCTATCTATCTATCTATCTATCTATCTATCATCTATCTATCTATCTATCTATCATCTATCTATCTATCTATCTATCATCTATCTATCTATCTATCTATCATCTATCTATCTATCTATCTATCTATCATCTATCTCTATCTATCTATCTATCTATCTATCTATCATCTATCTCTATCTATCTATCTATCTATCATCTATCTATCTATCTATCTATCTATCTATCTATCTATCATCTATCTATCTATCTATCTATCATCTATCTATCTATCATCTATCTCTATCTATCTATCTATCTATCTATCTATCTATCATCTATCTATCTATCTATCTATCTATCTATCTATCTATCTATCTATCTATCATCTATCTCTATCTATCTATCTATCTATCTATCTATCTATCTATCTATCATCTATCTATCTATCTATCTATCTATCTATCTATCATCTATCTATCTATCATCTATCTCTATCTATCTATCTATCTATCTATCTATCATCTATCTATCTATCTATCTATCTATCTATCTATCTATCTATCTATCTATCTATCATCTATCTCTATCTATCTATCTATCTATCTATCTATCTATCTATCTATCTATCTATCTATCTATCTATCTATCTATCTATCTATCTATCTATCTATCTTTCCCTCCATCCCTCCAGAAATATATACAACTTCTGGAAATGTCTCTTAGATCAACTGGCTCCCAAGAAGTATCCAAGGTTGGTTACCAGCTGAAAAAGCATCCTTCCCAAAGAAATCCGTCTAATAAAGTATAGCCAGACTGTCTTGCTGGGTGAAATATTATTACTGTACCATAAAAACTCATAAAGGGGGCAGACAGACTCTCAGCCATACAGAGCCTGGGATGGTTTGAGCTCATGCCTTTGAAAAGTTGCCTCAGTGTGTGGGTTCAGAGAACAGAATGAGAACACATACATGAAAGATGACCAACAGGGAGAACCTCAAACAAGGAGGTCAGTGATTATAAATGTGTGTGTCTGTGGGTAGAGCCATCACAGCTGCACAACACTGTTCACGCTGAGCCATATTTCAAGAGGAACAAAAGGCAGGAAGGAAAGGTCCCTTCCTCTGGACAGCTTCTCCCGTTGCCGTTTTTCCTTGCCTGCATTCACACAGTGTACTAAATGCAAGTTAACACACTTGGCGTACATAAAATTGCTCATGTCCCCCAAATCAAACATAATCTGATACAGGAACGGCCTGGTTTCTACCATATGCTGAGCCTCAAGAGATCCAGCCCACTGCAGTTGAGGCTGAAGCGATACTGCGCACAAAATACTGCCTACTGCATCCAATTCTGGTCACCACAATATAAAAACGATGTTGAGACTCTAGAAAAAGGGCAGAGAAGAGCAACAAGGGTGATTAGGGGGCTGGAGGCTAAAGCATATGAAGAACAGTTGCAGGAATTGAGTAAGGGTACTTTAATGAAAAGAAGGAAACAAGATAGCAATGTTTGAAGGGCTCCTACAAAGATGAGGGGGTCAAACTATTTTCAAAAGCACCAAAAGGCCAGATGAGAAACAATGGGTGGAAAAATAACCAAGGAGAGAAGCAATCAAGAATTAAGGAGAAAATTGCTAATGGCGAGACCAATCAACCCTTCAGAAGTTGGGGGTGCTCCATAACTGGAGGCTTTCAAAAAGAGATTGTCTGAAATGTTACAAGGTCTCCTTCTTGAGCAGGGGGTTGGACTAGAAGACCTCCAAGGTCCCTCCCGACGCCGTTATTCTGTGATTCAAATCCCATGAATGTAGATCAGCCAAATTGAGTCAGCAACTAATAATGTCCTTCAGTATTTCATGATTCAGCCCAACACTCTCACAACATTTGTTGATTTGTGAAACATCCAGCGATAGTTGGTAAAGTTATATTCATTTGTTTAATTCCCATGTGTTTTATTGTTTTTAAAAAGTTTTGTATTTAAGAGCTTTCCACGTTAGGGAAAGCTCTGAATAAGAAATGGACATAGAAATAGAATAGAATAACAGAGTTGGAAGGGACCTTGGAGGTCTTCTAGTCCAACCCCATGCTTAGGCAGGAAACCCTACACAATTTCAGACAAATGGTTATCCAACATCTTCTTAAAAACTTCCAGTGTTGGAGCATTCACAACTTCTGGAGGCAACTTCTGTTCCACTGATTAATCTTTGCTACATGGATCTGATAGGAGATGGGATCCAAAGCTTCAAACCATCACTAAACAATTTGTTTTAAGTCAAGGATTAACTTAATTTCTCTTCGCTTCTTCTTCTTCTTTGTTTCAATGGTGGTTCTTCTTCTAGGCTATGCTATGGTTTGGGATCCCATCACATGGTTGTTGATGGCAGAGGCCCCTTCCCCTGAAGGCACGAGGAGTGGTCTCTGGTCTTTGTGTACTTATGAGTTAGTTGACTGCCTTCGCCTTGACCAAAGTCTCTGTGTTGGTTAAGGTAAGAACATGGTGAAGGGGCATCTATAGGCTTAATCATCTACTCCTTTCATCCAGGGCCAGTCTTTCAAATTTAAGGGGACCCAGTTTATACTTGGAAAAGAGACCACTGTGAAATGCCCAGATAGTAGGGTAATCTGGGAAATCCAAACAGCCCATAGAAAATAATATTTGTAGACTCAGTGGATTAAATAAATCCAGCTATTGTTTTTTTTGCCTGACATGTGTAGGAGACACTTTTACGGTTATTTGGCATAGCATAAAATTTTTTAAAAGCCTGACTCAGCCTATAGTTTTAATTCGGTTGGTTTAATTCCTGCATTTCCCTCCATTCATCTGTTTGTTCACCTGTCAACTCCCTATGTCTGTTTTCCTACGAACAAATATTGCAGGCTGTGTTGACCTTGGCAAGCCAAGTATTGCTTTGATTTTCCTGTTGTCTTCAGCAGCAACTCACACAGAGACAGCATGGGCATCCTCCTCTGACCGGCAATCTGTGACTGGTGGTAGTCGCCTTTTTAAAAAAGGTTTTTTTAAATAAAAATATCAAACCAATGCATGAACAGTGTGGCACCTGGGCGCCGTACCTTCCAACACAAACAAAAATAATCAAATTGAGAAGTATTATTACCTTCAATCAACTTATGAAATTCCCATTACAGAACAGATCTATATTAGGTTACAAGCGATCATTATTCAATTATTCCACCTATTTCTTATTATTACTTCCATTTTATCAACTAAAAATTTAGAAGATGGGACTAATGGGATATTATTACTTTAAGAGAAATTTATGTTATGATTTTTATATATGTTCAATTAATTTAGAAGATGGGCTTAATGGGCTATTGTCATTATAAGAGAAATTTAAATTATGATTGTTGGGAGTTGAGGGGGTACAATATCTGAATGAGAAATTTATTTTAAGATGGGGGGAGGGAAGGGGGTATAGTATTTGTATGTGATCTATATTATATGTTGGGGGGTAAAAAGGGGGAAAATTTGTTTGTATAAAACTTTTTCAATTAAAAAAAATGAGACACATGTTAGGTTGAACAAGGTAAGATTTCCCCTTCTTTTTCTTCCAAGATCCGTACTGTATGGTGTTAGATATTAACACTAGCTACTATGGTTTCCACTCCGGTCCTCTGTTCTGGCGGGAACAGAGGTTTAATCTGATTGGTTAAGAGGTCTGACAGCTCCCTATAAAAGGAGAGCTGTCAGACCGAACTGTCCCTGGATTGTACATACTTGACTGTTACAATAAAGAGCTGTTGTTGCGTTTAAAAAAAAGTAATACATTAATATTCCCTTTATTTCTATCACTTACTCTAGCTTTTAGTCATATCACCCTATATTAAAAAGCTTTCTTTCTTTCTTTTCTGTTTGACTTCTAATCCTATCATCTGCCTACAAGAAGAGAAAGAAAAAAGAAAAGAAGGAAGATAATGAAGAGGGGGAGATAGGGAGAGGTAGTTCAACACAGCAGCCATAAGTATCCTCCCATCCTCTCTTGCCCACTTTATACTTTCAGTGCTTTTTTAAAAAAAGAGGGGTGGGGGAAAAAGAAGTCAAAGCAGCCATAAAGAAAAAGGAATCCTCTACCCACTGTTTCTTGCCCGCTTCAATACTTCAATTGCTATGCTTTTTTTGACTTGTCTTCCCCATGCCTCTCTTAAGTCTCCATCTATTTCTGTTTTCTTGGATGTCCCATCTAAATATTCCTCCCACATCAAGTGGTAGTTGGCTAATTTCATGGGGCCTCCACTTTGGGAAATGAGAAACTTTGCCCACAAAATGAGAAGAAGCTACAAGCTCCTAGAAATGTGCTTCCGATTAAACAAAACAGCTTCCTTGGAATGTGGCAATCTGGGGCAATTCCAAACACCCTGCACAGAAATTTTCCAAGCCAGACAGAAAGCACAGCAGACGATGTTTACTTAACTGGAAGGGCAGAATAACCTTTTCCCTATCCTTGATTTCGAATTCCTGCATTGTTAATAAAGATCAAAGAGAAGGTGGGGGGAGGGGGGAAAATCACCTTCCAGAAACAGATTTGAACTGCCTGTAGAAAGTTCGCACCCATCCCTCTCCTAGAAGAATGAAATATCCTAGGAAATATTGAAAAGGCAGAATATTATATTTTCCTGGATCAGAAAATGGAGAGACATGTTTTAAGGCAGGAAGCAGACTCCTTCTTAATAGCCCCCAACTTTGTCAATGGGCCATTAAAAGGCCTGAGTCAGTCTATTCTACATAGCAAAGATCTCCTCCCTTCAGCTCCAGGGTGATGGGATTAATCATGATAGTATTAACCCTTTACCCATCTCACCACAGGGAAAAAGCAATGCTCAACCAAACTTGGACTCAAAACACAGCCTAGAGAGTTGCTCCTACATGGGAGGGCCACATGTGGCCCGTTTTAGCCGCCAGAGCCACCGTGGTCCAGTCCTTTGATATTTCCGGCCCGGGCCCCACGGGCCAGATTTAAGCCTCCCGCAGGCCAGATGTGGCCTGCAGGCCCCTGCCATAGATGATAGGCTCAGGATCCAGATAGACGTTGACAGACTTGAACAGTAGTCTATTGGACTAAATCAGAGGTCTCCAACCCCCGGTATGGGGACTGGCCCCAGTCCACGGCATGCCAAAACCCGGGCCACACAAACAAGCAAAGCCCCATCCCTGGGATGCATGCAGCATACAAACCACGCATCTTCTAGCCACTGAAAAACTTTTCTCCACAGAACCGGTCTAGATGGGCTGCTACAGGTTCGCCCGGGTTTGGGAGAACCTGTAGCTAAAGTTACTGCTGGTTTGGAAAACCTCCATATCTCACCCCTGGCTGGCCTCGCCCCTCTCACCTCGTCCCTCCCAGGCGTCTCCATGCAGCCCATTTTGGATGCGACGTAAATGCAGGCCCCATGCAGAGGCTTAGGGATGGGGAAAATGGGCCTCCTGGAAGTTCCAGAAGGCTGGAAACAGGCCCATTTCCAGCCTCTGGAGGGCCTTCAGGCCTGGGGGAGGCAGTTTTCGACCTTCCAGAGGCTCGAGGAAAGCCTCCGGAGCCTGAGGAAGGCGATAATGCCCCTATCCCAGCGTAGTGCAGGAGGGCGACTAGGACATGCCCACCCAGAAACTGGGCAGAGAACCCGTTGCTGAAATTTTTGAAGCCCACCCCTGGAACTGGTCCCTGGTGCCCAAAGGCTTGGAGGCCGCTGGACTAGATGACCTCCAAGATCCCTTCCAACTCTGTTATTCTGTTATCTTTGTACTTGCCCGCCGTGGCTGAAGTTACATTTATTTAAACTAGTCCCTGTGACTTCTGGAAGATATAATTGAAGAGCTTTAAACCCCTGTCCCACAAGAGCTTTAAACCCCTGTCCCCAAAATCCAGCAGAGAGGAGGCTGATTTAAAAGTCTTGGAATGGAACCTTTCACTGACTCAGTCAAGAACATCTGGGGAAATAGTGGGGGGGGGAAATAGCATCCCCGATCAAAGCCTTGCATCTTTTATGAGAGTTGTGACCATCATCTTAACTTTTGTGGTACTTCCCCAATATCAGCTGTCTATCATCTGTTCCTCAAACAGCACAAAGCCACTCAGTGTCGCATTCAACCGTGAGGTGACCAGCAAATAAATGTGATAGATGATTGATTGATTGATTGATAGATAGATAGATAGATAGATGATAGATAGATGATAGATAGGTAGATAGATAGATAGATAGATAGATAGATAGATAGATAGATAGATAGATAGATAGATAGATAGATGATAGATAGATGATAGATAGATAGATAGATAGATAGATAGATAGATAGATAGATAGATAGATGATAGATGATAGATACATAGATAGATAGATAGATAGATAGATAGATAGATAGATAGATAGATAGATAGATAGATAGATGATAGATGATAGATGATAGATACATAGATAGATAGATAGATAGATAGATAGATAGATAGATAGATAGATAGATAGATAGATAGATAGATAGATGATAGATAGATAGATAGATAGATAGATAGATAGATAGATAGATAGATAGATAGGGAGGGAGGGAGGGAGGGAGGGAGGGAGGGAAGGAGGGAGGGCTCATAATCTAAGAGAACCTTCAATTTGTTTACTGGTTCTGTTTGGGAAAATTTAGTCCCATCCAGGATGGAAGGCAGGAAATCCCCAAAATTGGGTATTTTGCTAATACCCACAGCCACTCACTTTTGCTAGGGTCGAGCTCAGTGGTGAAATTCAACATTTTTTACTACTGGTTCTGCGGGCATGTCTTGGTGGGCATGACAGGGGAAGGATACTGCAAAATCCCCATTCCCACCCCATTCTGGGGCCAGTCAGAGGTGGTATTTACCAGTTTCCGAACTACTCAAAATTTCTGCTACCGGTTCTCCAAACTACTCAAAATTTATGCTACCGGTTCTCCAGAACCTGCTGGATTTCACCCCTGCTGTTTCCCATTCAACCTCCATAGCCCTCAGACACCGGAGCAGGATGTTTACTGGGAGATACCTCACCCCATGCCATTGATGTCCTCATCCAGCAATGTACGTAGATGTTAAAAAAGGGACAGGAGAGTGAATCAAATCTTGTGGAAACCCCACAAAGCAGGAACCGTGGGCAGGAACTCTCCTCCCCTATCAATACTCGTTGACCATGGAGAAAGGAAGAAAACCAGTGCAATACAGAGCCGATCCAGAAGGAAACCATGGTATCAAAAGCTATGGTATGCATCCCCCCCACCGAGGAGTGTTGTGGCCTGCCAGTGGCCACCGGAGCTGGCAGCAGAGTCGGACAGTGAGGAGGTTGGGGAGGAACATGGGCCAGTCCTGGAGTCTGGAGAAGGCTCTGATGAGGGCTCTGTGTCGGAGGCAGAGATGGGGTCAGGGCCGTATGCCAGTTATCAGCTGCCTTCAGAGTCAGACATCAGTGAGGCAGACAAACAGCTGGAGCCTGTTCCCAGTGTGCGCATGCGCAGAGTTGCCAGACAAAGGAAACAGCTAAAGCACAGGGGTCGACTTGGGAGTAAGGCCACAGGTGGACCATGAATGGTCCCTCCCAGAGGAAATAAAAGAGGAGCGAAAGGGGAGTGGAGCTTGCAGGAAGCAATTAGTTTGCTTAATTGGTTCGTGACTCTCCGAGACTCCTTGCCAAGTTCTGCAGATATCGGCCTGGCAGTTCTCCAAGCCAGATAAGGTCCGTGACTGAAAATCCTCCCTTGAAAAATTTCGCCGGATGTAAGTGAGTAGAATTCACAGTAAATCAATAAAGGGTTTTTTTTTGTCAGGACAAGGAGTTTGCTGCATGCTCTTGGGAAGCCTTGGTCAAAGCAAGGAGCTTTTCTGTCCCTCAGGTTCTGTGAGATCTAGATCTACTTTTCAAGGGCTCCTCCATGTAAGATCTCAAGGAATTTTCCTCCCCTGAGAAATAGGAATTTTCCTCCCCTGAGAAATAGCCTGTTTCATCTGTTCATCTACTCAATGTCCATGGAGATTCTCAGTCATCCAGATCATGGTTCTCTCAAAGGTGGCATCAGACTTGCCAGCACTTAAACCTCTTACATAGAAACGATCCCTTTATTGAGAAAGGTGTAATTTTATTAGAAGTCAAGTGTCCTGCAGTAATGTATAGCCAGAACTGGGGATCGCGCACCAAAATCCCTAAGTTGGCTTTTTCCTCCTTTAAGTGCCTCCTATCACTGACCTCCCCATGACCAATCAGGTTCAAGCAAGATGTTTTCAGAATGGACATGTCAAAGGTAGGTTGGTATGCAAACTGCTTTCCTCTTCCAACTGGGTGACCTTGAAGCAGCATCTTGGGGAGATACAAAAGTACTTTCAATTTCTCCAAGCATCCCCCATCTCAGCCACCCGGCCCAAAGTTCATGGCAAACTGCCATTGCATGGTAGCAAAGCACCCAAGCAAGGATTAGTTGAGAGGTGCTTTTTTTCCCCTTGAAGATGTTTCATTTCTCATCGAGAAGCTTCTTCAGTTCTGGATGAGAAAGGAAATGTCTTCAGTGGGGAAAAAACAATGAAAATCCAGTTGTCTCTTGAAAAAGCATCTTTGTGTAGTTCATCTACTATATTCTTGGGGTAGTTGGGAATTTCTTCCATATTTCTCTTGGTAATTTTTCTGATCTCTCATAGCTGGAGGCCTCCAAGTGTAGAACAGATGGTAGTTTGGCCTTCTAAGTATACATTCCCTGGCTGTTTCCACTTATTGCTCTTCAGTCCTGTGGGACAGAAGGAAAATGTGGGAAGCAAAGAAACTGCAAACCGTTGGAAAGAAAATTGTCCAGTAAAAGGCAGGATATTCCCACACAGTCCTGGAGCTTCTCATTACTAAGGAAATGCAAGGATGTTGCGCTTCCTCAATAGGAATTTCACCCAAATGTTCTCTTCCTTTGAAAGGCAAGTCAGAAGCAGAAGTTTTCATCAGGTTGATGAGAAGGGATGGTGACAGAGGAGGCAGGGGGTTTCATTGCATTTTATGTTTTATTTTATTTACACAGAAGGAAAATCTCCCATTGTACATCCTTTGAGTTTTGAGTTTTATTGGATTTATATGCCGCCCTTCTCCCAAAGGACTCAGGGCGGCGTACAACATTAAAAAACACACATCACGAAAGTTAAAAAGAAATTAGATACATATCCAAAAAACAAACCCAGTTAATAGGACAATAACATTTTAAAAAATGAGATAAAATTAACATTAACAGGCCAGGCCGGCTTGCTGGAAAAGCCAACTTTTTAGCGCGCGTCGGAAGGACCGGAGGTCAGGGATTATGCGAAGCTCCGGGGGCAGCTCATTCCAGAGGGAAGGCGCTCCCCCAGAGAAGGCTCCTGAGAATTGTGCATGACATATGACATTCTCCATCCATTCCAATAACCTGGAATGTCTCTCCTGTATCCATTGTCTCAAGGTGCAAGGAATAGTTTAGCTTCTTGTCTAATTGGGTTGTTTGGAAAGAGCTGCTGCCAATCGTCAGGAGAATAAGGAAAAACTTTAATCATAAAAGACCCCCCTTCCCCAGAGACAACTCCATCTTTGTTCTTCTTGGGTATATAAAATGCACTCTCTCCCTCCAGGTCCTCCCCACCAACCCAAAAATCTAGAATAGCATAACAGAGTTGGAAGGGACCTTGGAGGTCTTCTAGTCCAACCCTCTGCTCAGGCAGGAAACCCTACACCACTTCAGACAAATGGATATCCAACATCTTCCTAAAAACTTTCAGTGTTGAAGCATTCACAACTTCTGGAGGCAAGCTGTTACACTGGTTAATAGTTCTAACTGTCAGCAATTTTCTCCGTAGTTTTAAGCTGCTTTTCTCCTTGATTAGTTTCAACCATTGCTTCTTATTCTGCCTTCAGGTGCTTTGGAGAATAGTTTGACTCCCTCTTCTTTGTGGCAGCCCCTGAGATATTGGAACGCTGCTATCATGTCTCCCCTAGTCCTTCTTTCCATTAAACTAGACATACCCAGTTCCTGTAACCGTTCTTCATTTTACCCTCCAGTCCCTTAATCCTCTTTGTTGCTCTTCTCTGCTCTCTTTCTAGAGTCCCCACATATTTTTTACATCATGGTGACCAAAACTGGATTCAGTATTCCAAGTGTGGCCTTACCAAGGCCTTATAAAGTGGTATTAACACTTCACGGGATCTTGATTCTATCCCTCTGTTGATGCAGCCTAGAACTGTGTTGGCTTTTTTGGCAGCTGCTGCACATGGCTGGCTCCTATTTAAGTGGCTGTCCACTAGGACTCCAAGGTCCCTCTCACAGTTACTACTATTGAGCGAGGTGCCACATGATGTCAGCCTCTGTTTTGCTTGCTATGCTTGCTTGCTATCGGCTGTCATAGGAACCGGGGGAGTGCATAGCAATGGGGAAGGGAATTATGGCTGATGTTTGGACTTGGTCAAGGCCAACCATTTTGCATACCAACTTGATGAGGCTGTTTGAAGATTCACCCCACATGACACCTTAGGGAGTTGCAGATTGGACAATGGGTTGGGGAATTGGGGGGAGGATGCTGGTTAAACATTTAATATGTATATGTTCCCGCCTTTCTGGCTCAGATCTTGCTTTCCTTTTGCTGTTTTCACTTCATATCTGTTAAAAGTACTTTATCTCTATTAAAATGGAGTTGAGGTTTTCCTTTCTTGGATACTGAAGGAGGCATGCTTGACACATAGAGTGTATCTGTGCATTTTGTTTTTCTTGCTACAATCCACAAAGGAGGTTTTCCTGTTGGGACCAGTCTCTCAGGGCAACTGGTCTACCCAATCATGGGACGAAGCATACCGCTTCCATTTTTGCCTTTCAACCCCAATCCAGGGGCCTTTGCAGTGACAAACTATTTTTGTGTTGAACTAATGTTTTACCAACAAAGAAATAAATTTGACAAAGAAATAAATTCAAACAATCCACAAAGGAATTAGGAGTAGAGGTGAATTTACTACAGCAAAAGCCGCAAGGAAATGTGTTCATTATTTTCCAGCTGACTTTTCATAGATTGTTTGGGGCAAGAGGCTGACTCTGTAAACCGCTTTGGGAGGGCTGTAAAAACACTGTGAAGCGGTATATAAGTCTAAGTGCTATTGCTATAGCTCTTCCTTCCCCCCCTCCCTCCTTCCTCCCTCCCTCCCTTCCCTCTTTCTATTGTGGCGCAGTGGTTTTAAAGTGCAGTATTGCAGGCTAACTCTGCCAACTTCCAGGAGTTCAATCCTGGCCGGCTCCAAGTTGACACAGCCTTCCATTCTTCCAAGAATCGGTAAAATGAGGACCCAGATTGTTGGGGGAAAAGAGGCTGACTCTGTAAACTGCTTAGAGCGGGCTGTAAAAGCCCTGTGAAGCGCCATATAAGTCTAAATGCTATGGCTGACTGGATGCCGTATTCCAAGGATGGTCTTTGTAAAGCAGTCCTAGAACTTCACGTGATTTCGATGCAAGAGAAAACAAACTGGAGGGTGACCAGGAGACAGAAATCTGAATCTGGGCAACCTGGGCACCCTTCAGCTGCACCGTTTGTATTTCGTAACACGTCCTTCGGTTTGAAAAAAATAATAATGGGGAAAAAAATCTACTCGGAGTTCTCCTAAATGAGATCCGTCGCAGTGATTTCTGATTAGCCCTCCTGGATGCTGCCAGAGATCTTGATCATGAGTCTTTCAGTTGGAATCTAGTTTATTGGGGGATCCATGCAGGGCCGGATTTAGATGAAAAGAGGCGCTAAGCTATTCCACTTATGGGGCCCTTTCACCTCCCATTTTTAAGTTTGTAAATTACATGAGAGATAATAAGATACATCATTACTGTGATATATATCATTATATTAAATGAAACATGTTGTAATTGGTACTAACCTTTATAAAAAATGTGGCACGGATAATAAATAAAAACAAAAGGCCCCTCTTGATCTTGAGGCCCTAGGCTGAAGCCTAGTTAGCCTATAGGAAAATCCGGCCCTGGATCCATGACATAATCTCCCTTGTGGCCTTTCCAAGGTTTTCGGATTCCGGTTAAATTGAGAAGTTCTCTTGTGCAATGCCAACCTCAGCAAATCCCAGCTGCCTTTCAAGCTCTGACTTGCCCACTGGGGGGAGCCGGTGGCTTCTCTCTCTCTTCAGAACTCAACACCAAAAAGGAGCTCTTGAAATGCCCTAGGATGGATTGGCCAACACATGTTTCTTAATCCTGATTGCCGTTGTTATAAATCATATTAATATCTCCTCTTACAATGTTTTTGATCCCACATTCTTAACCTGAAGGGTCTACTGCTGGCGTGTAAAGTCATGCAGTAAGAATCAGGAATATCAGCCAAGCTGGAGCAAGCCAACTCAAGTCAACGGAGGAGAAAAAAGCATGGCCTTTCCGTCTTCATAATCCTAAATTGCATTAACAGAGGGATACAATCCAGATCAAGGGAGGTACTAATACCACTCTATAAAGCCTTAGTAAGGCCACACCAGTGTGCAGTAGCTGCCAAAAAAGCCAACACACTTCTAGGCTGCAGCAACAGAGGGATAGAATCAAGATCACGTGAAGTGTTAATACCACTTTATAATGCCTTGGTAAGGCCACACTTGGAATACTGCATCCAGTTTTGGTCACCACACTACAAAAAAGATGTGGAGACTCTAGAAAGAGTGCAGAGAAGAGCAACCAGGATGATGAGGGGACTGGAGGCTCAAACATACGATGAACGGTTGCAGGAACTGGGCACAGCTAGTCTAGTGAAGACAAGGACCAGGGGAGACATGAAAGCAATCTTACAATAATTGAGGGGCGGCCACAGAGAGGAGGGGGTCAAGCTATTCTCTAAAGCTCCTGAAGGCCAGACAAGGAATAATGGATGGAAATTGATCAAGGAGAGATTCATCCTAGAAATAAGGAGACATTTTCTGACAGTGAGAACAATCAACCTGAGGAACAGAAGTTGCCTTCGGAAGTTGTGGGGGTGTAGGAAGTTAAAACCCACCCCTCTCCTAGAAAAATGAAATATCCTAGGAAATATTGAAAAGGCAGAATATTATATTTCCCTGGAACAGAAATGGAGAAACATGTTTTTAGGCAGGAAGCATACTTTAGACTTAATAGTCCTCACCTTCCTCAATGAGACATTAAAAAGCCTGGGCCAGTCTATTCTACATAACAAAACTCCAGGGGTGATGGGATTAGGGCATGATAGTAATCAGTTCCATTTCTTTTTCTCTCATTTTTTCCACTCATTATTTGGTGTTGTGGCACCTTCAGTTCAGCTTTCTCCAAACATTTCCATGGGGTTTTTTTGTCAGTTTGCTCCATTGACCGTTTTCCCATCCTTTTTTCCTAAAGTAATGCAATTGTCTGCATTGTTTTGATAAATATGCAGTCTTTTGACAGATGTTTCTGCAATAAACTTGCATTAAAAAAAAGAAGCAACACACTCAGGGGACTGTAAAGTTCAGACAGTTGAGCGGTCAGCTTTCAACTGTAGTTGGCAAGTGAGTTTTGGTTCATATAGTGATTAAAAACAGCAAAATTACCTCCATCACCATCAAACGAGAACCAATAGTTGCTCCAACCCTACAGTGGACAAGTGGGGGAAGAGTGATGATATTACAGATGAAAGTCACTGCAACAAAAAAGAATCTCTTTGTGCCAGAGGTGGGCTTCAAAAATTTCAGCAATGGGCTGTCTGCTCGGGTGCTGGGTGGGTGTGGCCATGATGGGCGTGGCCTAGTCAGCCTCCGACACCATGGCAGGGGAGGGGTTAGGGTTGCGTTTTCACTTTTCCCAGGCTCTATAATAATAATTTAATTTGTTAGCCGCTCCCTCTCCGCAAGGGACTCGGGGCGGCGTACAATAAAAACATACATACATGCATATAAACAGACAGATACACACATATACATACATATAGATACACGGAGGAGGTAATAATTAAATATACATCACATTAATAATAATAATAAATTAGCCATTAAAAATACCCCATAGTAATAATACAATTTAAAAAGGACTGTCAGGAGGAATAGGATAAACTACGGTTGAGCCAGGCCAGATAATTGAAAATTCTGCAAGCTTGTTCTCCCCCCTCCCCGACCCTCCACGTGGGCCCTGCACTTACCTCGCATCCAAAACAGGCCACATGGAGACTAGTGAGAGGGCATTGGTGGGGGGGCAGAGGCAGGGCATGGTGGGCGGGGCCAGCCAGGGGTAGGATTTGGAGGTTCTCCGAACTGACCATAACGTTAGCTACGGATTCTCCCAAACCCGGGCAAACCTGTAGCAGCCCACCCCTGCTTTGTGCCCCTTCATTGTCTGAGCAGAAAGCGGCCATTGATTCTCTCCCCACAATCTGACTTCTATTCATAACATAAACTTACCCACAGTGAATCACAACATTTCTAATTATTCAGTCCTGGGATGTATAAACAGAGGCAGAGAATCAAGTTCATGTCAAGTATTAGTACCACTTTATAAAACCCTAGAAAGGCCACACCTGGAATACTGCATCCAGTTCTGGTCACCATACAATTAAAAAGATGTTGAGACTTTGGAAAAAGTTCAGAGAAGAACAACTAAGGGGATCAAAGGCTTGGAGACTAAAACATATGAAGAACGACTGCAGGATTTGGGTTTAACTAGACTAGAAAAAAGAAGAATTAGAGGGGACATGATAGCTGTATTCCAGTATTTGAGGGGCTGCCACAAAGAAGAGTGGGTCAAATTATTCTCCAAAGCACCAGAGAGCAGGACACGAAACAATGGTTGGAAACTCACCAAAGAGAGAAGCAACCTGGAATTAAGGAGAAACTTCCTAACAGTGAGGAAAATTATCCAGTGGAACAGCTTGCCTCTAGAAATTGTGGGAGCTCCATCACTGGAGGTTTTTAAGAAGAGACTGGACAGCCACTTGTCTGGAATGGCATAGGTTCTCCTGCTTGAGTAGGGGGCTGGACTAGAAGACCTCCAAGGTCCCTTCCAGCTAAATTCATTCTATTCTATTCCTGTGGGAAGAGAGCTTGGAGGCATCTAGTGAGTATCTTATCTCACTCCTGCCCAGTGTATGATTCTGGGATGTGTAGTTCATATATAGACCAATGGCCATCCAGCATTTCACAAAAAGAAAGAAAGAAAAATCCTCCAGTGAAGAACATAGAACATTAACAGAGTTGGAAGGGATCTTGGAGGTCTTCTAGTCCAACCCTCTGCTCAAGCAGGAGACCCTGTACCATTTCAGACAAATGGTTGTTCAGTCTCTTTTTGAAAGCCTCCAGTGATGGAGCACCCACAACTTCTGAAGGCAAGCTCTTCCACTGGTTGATTGTTCTCACTGTCAGGAAGTTTCTCCTTAGTTCTCGGTTGCTTCTCTCCTTGATCAGTTTCCATTCATTGTTTCTTGGAAACATATAGACTCCTAAACCCATAGGACTCATTGGTTATTCATTATTAAATTTGTTGTTAGTTGCGAAGTCATGTCCGACCACATGAAAAACACTCCTCCAGGCCTTTCTGTCCTCTACCATCCTCCGGAGTCCATTCAAGCTCACACCGACTGCTTCAGTGACTCCATCCAGCCACCTCATTCTCTGTCGTCCTCTTCTTCTTTTGCCCTCCATCGTTCCCAGCATGAGGCTCTTCTCCAGGGAGTCCTTCCTTCTCATCAGGTGGTCAGAGGATTAGACTTTCCTCTTCAGGATCTGGCCTTCTAAAGAGCAGTCAGGGTTGATCTCTTCTAGGACTGACCGGTTGGATCGCCTTGCAGTCCAAGGGACTTGCAGGAGTCTTCTCCAGCACCAGAGTTCAAAGGCCTCTGTTCTTTGACGCTCAGCCTTTCTCATTATTAAATAGGAATGTCTAATATTCCTCCCTGATTTCCTTCCATTTTCACTACAAGTTCTCTATTTCCTTTGGAAATACAAATAATTTTGCCCCACACATCCTCCATCTCTGCCATCAATTTCTCCTGTTTCACCCAAGGGCCAGCAAACCAACTGCAGTGGTACTCTATCCAGACACAAGAATGGCCAAAGGAATTATTTTTATTTTATGTTTTAATAAAACATTTATTCTATTTTTCTAATGGGAGATTATCTGTTCACCCCACAGCATCACCCAGGACACAAAATTAAATCTCTCTCTCTCTCTCTCTAGGAATTCAAGCCACAGTCAAGGAAAAGTCCCAAACGATGGAGATTCATGCAAATGTACAAGAAGCTCTAATAATGGAAATCGACTGCAGGTAGTCCCTTGACTTACGACCACAACTGAGCCCAAAATTTCCATTGTTAAGTGAGACATTTGTTAAGCAAATTTCTGCCTCGTTTTACAACCTTTCTTGCCACCCTTGTTAAGTGAATCGCTGCAGCGGATAAGTTAGTTACCTGGCTGTTAAGCGAATCTGGCTTCCCCCGTTGACTTTGCTTTTCAGAAGGTCGCAAAAGGGGAATCACATGATGTCGGGACACTGCAACCATCATAAGTATGAACCATTTGCCAAGCAACTGAATTTTGATCACGGGGATGCTGCAATGGTCATGAGTGTGAAAAATGGTCATAAGTCAGTTGTAATTTTGAATGGTCACTAAATGAGCTGTCGTAAGGTGAAGATTACCTGTATTGCAGGATGTAGGAATACAGCCATGCTTATACCAAACCAGAGGTACATTCTACCTGTTTCTCCCAACCTTAAGTGGCCACGGCCTTTACAGATTACAGATTTGAAAAGTTGGAAGGGACCTTGTAGGTCATCAAGTCCAACCCCCTCCCCACCCAAGCAGGAGACCCTACACCATTTCTGACAGATGGCAGAATCTCTTCTTCAACATCTCAAGTGACGAAGTTCCCACAACTTCCGAAGGTAACTTCTGTTCCATTGGTTGATTGTTCTCACTGCCAGAAAATGTCTCCTTATTTCCAGGTTGAATCTCTCCTTGTTCAGTTTCCATCCATTGTTCCTTGTCTGGCCTTCGGGTGCTTTGGATGATAGCTTGACCCCCTCCTCTCTGGGGAAGCCCCTGAAATACTGAAAGACTCATATCTCCCCTGGTCCTTCTCTTCACTAGACTAGCCATGACCAGTTCCTGCAACTGTTCATTGTATGTTTTAGCCTCCAGTCCCCTCATTATCCTGGCTGCTCTTCTCTGCACTCTTTCTAGAGTCTCCACATCTTTTTTATAGTGTGGTGACCAAAACTGGATGCAGTATTCTAGGTGTGGTCTTACTAGGGCTTTATAGAGTGGTATTAGTACCTCACTTGGTATCCCTCTGTTAATGCAAGTTAGGATTGTGTTGGCTTTTTTTGGCTGCCGCTGAACACTCCTGGCTCATATTTAGCGGGTTGTCCACTAAGACTCCAAAATCCCTCTTACAGCCACTGCTATTAAGCCTGGTTTCACCCAGTTGATGTGTGTACTTTTGGTTTTTCTTACCTAAGTGTAAGACTACTTTTCTCTACCTTGAATTTAATTGCTATTCCTTTCCTGGCCCCATCTCTGTCAAACCCCGCCTGGCTCCCTCCTCTCTTCCTCCTGCTACCCCCAGAGATCGTGTCCCAAGTTTGAGGGGCTTACATTTTAAATGTGGGGCTCACAACGGAGCAAATATTCCAGCTGCAGTTTGACTAGCGAGAGAGAAGCAACGGGACAATTATTTGCCTGAATTTGGCCTTACGGTACTCAAGAATAGCAGTTTTTTTAAACAATTGCATCATAATACTCTCATTTCCAAAGTCTATAGACCAAACCAGAGGTGGAATTCAGCAGGTTTAGAGCAGTTCTGGAGAACCAGTACCGGAAATTTTGAATAGTTTGGAGAAACAGTAAATACCACCTCTGGCTGGCTCCGCCCCCATCTAATCTCTGTCTGATAGGGAGGAAATGGGGATTTTGCAGTATCCTTCCCCTGCCACGCCCACCAAGCCACGCCCACCAAGCCACACCATGCCCATCAAGCCATGCCCACCAAGCCATGCCCACCAAGCCACACCATGCCCATCAAGCCATGCCCACCAAGCCATGCCCACTAAGCCATGCCCACAGAACCGGTAGTAAAAAAAAAATGAATCCCATCACTGGGCCAAACTGCAATGACATCATAATCTTTTTCCATCCTAATATCTGATGCAAGTGTATAAATTGAGCATTAATTCTTAAGATAGACTTTGAGTGTCCGTGAATATTAATTTGTGTTCATTGTCTGCAATGGGATATTTTTTTTTCATCCAATAAGGATCTTCGGAATTCTACTTTAAACGTGTATAACTACAACACACACACACACACACCTCCTTTGTCTGTTTCTCACCTTCATTAACTTTGAAACAGGCACAAGAAGGTGTTTTC
Source organism: Natrix natrix natrix (assembly GCA_029891615.1). NCBI lineage: Eukaryota > Metazoa > Chordata > Lepidosauria > Squamata > Natricidae > Natrix > Natrix natrix. Next base: position 3,026,994 of record JAKRSK010007868.1, read on the forward strand.
CAGACAAGGGGGAGGCGGAGTGAAATTCGTTTTGAAAAACAGATTAATTAAGTAGCAGAAAAGGGAGCAGTCGCTTAGTGAGGGAGCCACAACACACAGAATAGGGACATAATCTATCAAAAGTAGCTCAGCAGGCCATAAGATTCTAGGAGAGATTCCTTGCTAAATCGACCTCTGCCCCCCACTTGGGCCATCGTGCTAAAACGTAAATAGGATCGAAGTTTTGCAAATTGTGTGAACAAGGGGGTCGGTTTTCCTGTTTTTTTTTTTTTTTAGGAAAACGTCGTTATGGATGAGCGTCATTTAAGGGCAGGTCAATTTTTCAACTCGGGAGAGGCTGCGGGAAGGCGCTCAGAAGCGGCGGCCGTCGAGGATCGAACTGGGTGGTGGGAAAGGGGCGCAGCGCAGGTCCACCGCCTTGCAGAGGATCGCTCGCGCGCTCCCCACCCCCCCAGGAGAAGCCGCCATCCTCGCATCCCGGGAGGTGGGAAGGGGCGCAGCGCACGTCCGCCTCCTTGTATAAGATCGCGCGCGCGACCCCTCCCAAGGAAAAGCCCCCACCCGCGCATCCCGGGAGGTGGGAAGGGGCGCAGCGCACGTCCGTCTCCTTGTACAGGATCGCTCACGCGCTCCCCCCCGGAGATGCCCCCATCCTCGCATCCCGGGATATGGGAAGGGGCGCAGGGCATGTCCGCTGCCTTGCAGAGGATCGCTCTCACTTCCTCCCCCAGGACAAGCCCCAATCCTCGCATCCCAGGAGGTGGGAAGGGGCGAAGCGCACGTTCACGGTCTTGCAGAGGATCGCCCCCTCCCCAGGAGAAGCCCCCATCCTCGCATCCCGGGAGCGCGCGGCTTGGGCTGGAGACCCTGGAAAGCGCAGGCGGTTGCGCCCGGCGGGGGAGAGAGAAAGCAGCCAAGCCGGACAGCTCCGCTGCGCGTCTCCCCGGGTGGCAGCTCCTTTGAGCGCTCCTCCCCAAGGCGCCTGGCCCGGGGTAGCGCCGGCGGGGCTCTCCGCCTTCCCAGGGAAGGCTCCGTCCGTGGGAAAGCGGGGCGCCTGCCAGATGGCGAGCCTGGCCGGGACCCCGGCGGGGCAGGAAGGTGCGTCTCTCCAGCCCCGCCTCGCCGCGCCCCGCCCCGCCTGGTCTGAAAGCTGGGCTGGCGAGCGGAGGAGAAGAAGAAGCAGAAGCCGGTCGGGGCTCCCGCCTCCGCGCCGGGAGGGCAAGTGGGGGCGGCGCCGAAGGGAGCCCGGGGGGCAGCAGAGGCGCTGAAAGGCGCCCGGGGCAGCGAGGACCGGACCTGAGGGAAGAGACGCCTGGCCGGCTGGGCTGCTTAGGGAGCGGCCAGGGGACGGCCCGGCCCGCGCCCGCCGGGGGAGCGATGCCCTCGCCGGGCCAGCCCGCCGCCGGGTCTCCGCTTTGCCCGGGGGCGCCCACCGCCCATGGGATGTAGCCGCGGCGGGCCGCTGGGGGGTCTCCCGCGCGCCCCGCTCGCCCTGGCCATGCTGCTGCTCTGCACCTACTTCTTCTATTGCCTGACCGGCCCCTGCCAGCCCCTGCGACGGCCCGGCCCGCCCGGCTGGCCCCCCCAGGCCAGTCCGGCCCCCCGGGCGCCCCTCTTCCCCCAGCGCCCTCCCGAGCCCCCCGGGGAGGAAGAGGAGGAGGAGGAGGAAGAGGAGGAGGGGGCGCCCCCCGATGCTCCTGCCGGGGCTCTGCCCGTGGCCAGCGGCTCCGGCCAGAAGAAGTTCCCGCAGGCCATCATCGTCGGCGTGAAGAAGGGCGGGACTCGCGCGCTGCTCGAGTTCCTGCGCGTCCACCCGGACGTGCGAGCCGTCGGGGCCGAGCCGCATTTCTTCGACCGCTGCTACGAGAAGGGGCTGCTCTGGTACAGGTAAGAGGGCTCCGTCCCGGCCAAGGAGGATGCGCTCCACTCGGCGCCGCTGCCCCTCGCCCCGTTGCCCCTCTTGGATCCAGCGCTGCGCTCGCTGGGAGCCCCTGCGCCCCTCTGTCCCGGCCACGGCGCTTCTGCGGGTTGGGAAATATCCCCAAAGATGCTTTTTTCCTAAGGCAACTGGGCTCTCTTTTGGGGGGGGGTGTTGTATGTGTGTGTGTTGTTGTTGTTTTCTTGTTGTTGTTTTGTTTGAAGACGTTTCGCTTCTTCAGTTCTGATGGCAGAAAAATAGTTTCCCATCCCCGAGCAGATCCATAAGTTTCCCAACTTACTTGGGATGGGATGAAAGTGGGAAATCCTCTAAAGGAGAGGAAAGGAGCGGGATGAAATTTGCAGGAAAAGGTTGAGTGGTTAGTAAAATAGATCTAATTAGCCGAGCCAGGAGGAAGATTCCTTCCACCCGATCCGGGTCCAAAGCCCAATTATCCATCAGGCCACCCTGCAGAGGGCTTAAGAGCCCCCCAAGGCAGTCCATTCCGGCTGTGCCCCCTCCCTCTCCCGAGTCCGTCCTGTCCCTCCTGGAATTCGCATCTTTTACCTCTCGGGTTTTTATTTATTTATTTTGTTTGTTTGTTTGTTTTGTCAAGCATATATATAAGATAACAGATAAAAGTATAAGCATGATTTTGAATACATGAAAATGATACGAATAAAAAGGGATATTGGCACAGGGACGGTAGGCACATGGGTGTGCTTACTTCGTGCCGCTTAATTACTTACTTCTCTATCCTTCCTTCCTTCCTTCCTTCCTTCTTTGCTTGCTTGCTTGCTTCGTGCCGCTGCCCTACGCTAAATAAATAAACCTAACCGTGCCGCTGCCTGCTGCTGAGAATAAACGTTGCCCCGAATCATTTGGGCTGGAACACCCCCCCACACACACACACACACCCCATCCCTTTCTCCGATGGAGTGATCCCTCTGCTTTCCCCGGTGGTTTCCCTGGAGGAGGCTGTTGCTGTTTTGTTTTTTTCCCTTCAGTAAAGTTTTGCTTTGAAGAGGCACAAATCACTCGAGTGAGGAACTGCTGCGTTCTCTTTTGAAATTCAGCAGCCGCTGCTACAAACTGGGAGGTTTTTATAATTATTTGGTGTTTTTCTCCTAGCCAGACCCTTCCTTTCCCTTTCCTTTCCTTTCCCATGTGTGTGTGTGTGTGTGTGTGTGTGTGTGTGTGTGTGTGTGTTGTATTTGTGCTGATAAATAAGTAAAGGGAGACTAGTATATATCTATTTCAAGCTATTTAGCTCTCATCAGCTAGCCACACCCTTACTGGGATTAGAACCTAGGCTGTATTACATATTAGGCAGATGTATTAGCCACTAAGCCACAGGCTCTCCTCCTTATGTAACACAAATACATACATATACATATACATATACATATACATATACATATACATATACATATACATATACATATACATATACATATACATATACATATACATATACATATACATATACATATACATATACACATACATACATACATACATACATACACACACACACATATATATATACACACACTTTATGCTATGTATTTAAAAAACGATAGTGTGTTGCATTCACTGTGAGTTCTATTGTGTTGGGGGGGCACTGAGGGGGCTCAAGCAATCTCATTGTGCGTATGTTGTGCACTGACAAATAAATAATCAAATTAAATTAAAATTTATGAAAGCAATGAACGGCTACGGAGAAAGCAAATTTTTATTTCTGCATGCAACAAAAACATTTTGAATTGGGGGTGGGGAGTGGGGGAGATGGGTCGAAAACCACAATAAATTGTGTGGCAGTGGGTACTGGCAGCCGTGACGCTTATTTTGAGCGACGGGAGCCACAGCAGAGGGAAGAAAGAGTCAGATGTGGCTCCAGACCCCCTGTGTTAGGAGATCCTAAGAGGGGTCAATCATTCTGATTTTTACATGGCAAAGGCTGACAGCAGCCAGGAGTTGAAAAGTTTTTTTTTTTTCCTTGCTGGTGCAGTCTTGTTCAGACAAGACTTTGTTGCTAGATACTGGGGTGACTCTGAACGAGGAGCCCAGCTCTGCTCCCACAATGGATGAAAAGCCTGGGCTGCTGCTTTTTCCTGCCTTCCTCCTCTGTACTGTTTATAATAGTTTCTATTATGGGATCGGGCACGAAAGAAATTCTGACTTTCCAGGGCTGAAAGCTTGTCTGCTTTTGAAGTCGGTGTCTGCTTTTGTGACTTCAAAGGGGGTGTAGATTTCACAAAGGGGCAAAGTTAACAAAAGCTGACCGCCTATGAAAACCCCTTTAAAAATAAAATAAAAACCCAAATGATGAATTGAGGGTTCGGGTATTGTCCCTCGGTGTCTTGCTCTGTGGATCTGAGCCGCTTGTTCTTCTTCAGGAAGTTTCTGTTCTTATAGCCCCTTCCTCTCACAGATCCAACCCCACCATCTTGAAAGTGAAGTCAGGACGGTGATCCCATTTTCAGCATTCTAGTCATTCTTATTTCCCCATCCTTTTTCTTCTCCTTCTTCTCCATTCCTTCTCTTCCCTTGCGTGAATAATAATTCCCTGAATGCCATCCCAAGAAAACACACACTGAGATTTCAAAGAGACACCTATAACAACAGAAAAAGAAAGGGAGAAAGGAGGAGAGAATGAGAGGAAGAGGAGGGAAGGAAGAAAGAGGTAAGGAGAGGAGGGTGGAAGGGAGAGAAAGAGAAGGAGAGAGGTTAGGAAGAGGAAGAGTAGGAGTAGGGGAGAGGTAAGGGAAGGAGGAAGGAAGAAAGTAGAGAAGGCAGGGAGGGAGCAAAGAAAGGGTAGTGTTACAACAGGCAGAAGGGATGGCAAATAAAGCAACCCAAACTGTATATTATAATCTACTAAATGGAATAACAAATGTATAAGAATGACAAATGTAAAGAATAACAACAATTATGTGAAGGTATACTTAAAATGGTATGTAAGAAAATAAACTTTTTTTAAAAAAATTGGCAAAAAATAAAAATAATTTCCTGCAAATTTGGCTTCACTTCCACCTTGTTGGAAGTAAAGCCAGGACAATTGATGCTGTGATCCCATGTTCAGCCTTCTAGTTGTCCTTATTTCCCCCTCCTCCTCCTCCTCCTCCTCCTCCTCCTCCTCCTCCTCCTCCTCCTCCTCCTCCTCCTCCTCCTCCTCCTTCTTCTACATTCCTCTCTTCTCTTGTGCCAATAATAATTTCCTGCAAATTTGGGTTCTCCTGAATGCAAGCAGTGAGATTTGAAAACAGGGTCTAAATCTCTTGGGGCGTCGTCTCCATTTTGAGCAGCCCTTTAAAAAAGGATCATTTCACAGTCAGATCCTTGCAAATGTCTTGACAATAAATGTTGTATGGTGGTATTTTGTTAGCCAAGTCAGAATGTTGTCTGGTAGTATTTATTAGCTAAATCAAAAGTGGGGCAGGAATAAGTATTGTATGGAGGAGAAAGTTTGCCTTCAATCTTTGGCTTCTTTGCCTTCTTCAGTTTCTTCCCCAATTAGCTATTTTACAACTCATTGGATTAACGGTTGGCACACCGGCTAGTAGTTCTTGATGTCAGGGGTGTAGATACCTTGCTGTACATAATAAATAAATGGCCCTCTGGAATGAGTGTTTGCCATGCATAAAGGGCCCCAAGTCTATGGCAAATCCGATTTGAACAGAATAATAAAAACCTTCTCGTTGTTGTTTTTTTGTTTTCTTTTGTATTGGTCTCGAGAACCTCTCTTGGGGATTCGGGGTTTTGTTTTGTTGCTCCTGGGATCGCGCCGGGCTCCTTGCGATGAATGCTTCCCAAAAAAAATCAATAAAAACATTTAGAGTTTAAGGACTGGGATCCTTCATTTCAATCCATTTGATATGCATTATCTCTGGCATAACAGCGGGATAAAGAAGCTTCTGTGTCCCATCATTCCCTCCCAAGAAATTGTGCTACTTCTTAAGTTTGAGCAAAATATATAAGCAAAAAGAAGGAGGGTGGGGGGACAATTGGAAGAATTGTAGAAAACTGCCCCCTTTGCAAACAGACCTTTGTGCCTTCTTAATTGACTGGACAAAGAGTTTCTTTACTTTACTTTACTTTTATTCATATTTATATACCTCCCCCTCTCCCAAAAGGGACTCGGGGCGGTGTACAGTCAATACATAAAAGATACATAGATAAATCAATACTCAGATATTTAAATAGATAAATAGTTAAATACTTAGATATTTAGATGGAGGAGGTTAAAAGAACTGTACATTAAAGTATTCTTGGTGAGAAGCAGTGAAAAGACTGAGGTTTCTTCTCATAATGGCACGAGAGTCTTTTGGGGATGTCACAGTCCTCCTCTAATTTCAGAATGGAAGGGAGGCACGGCACTGTTTCACTGTTCAAATCCTGTGGCCAGAGCGATCATCAAGCCCTCCGAAGCAGCTGACCTTATCAGATCCCATCAGACGCCATGCGGGGATCCCAGCAAAACAGTTGGAGTTGTTTGCAACTTCTTGTTTCCCTTTTTTTTTAAAAAAAGAAATCTTTTTAAGTTCAATGTAAAACGTTTGCAAATTGGCCTTGGCGTTAAAAAAAAATCACATTTTGCAAAAGCCTAATTTCCTGTTATGAGAGCATAACTCTGTGAAGGCTCATTTCTGGAAGGGAGACAACAGCCAGGCCCCCACCACGAGGCTAAAATTTGAAAAGTTTATGACTCAATGAGTTACAGAAACAGATCAGCCCCTAAGCGCGTGCAATGCTGTTTCATAAATGAATATCCCGGTGTGTTTGTTTGGTATTATAGGGCAGGTAGGCACAATAATTGTATTTTTTTATTATTATTCTGGGATTTTAAAATGCTGTGGAATGCATCCCCCATGAAGTCAAGATTGCAGTGCAGCAAGAACAGTTATGTATAGATAGGCTGGCTTCGCTTCCTGTATAGATCGAATGGAAATCTGGAGAATTATAGAAATCATTTGCAAGATTGAAACTTTCTTCCTCATTAAAATATGTGACCACTTAAACTTGCAAATCACTTTTCTCTCCATTTCTTTGTACTATAAGTATAACTTTTCTATTCTTCTTTATGTGCAGATTAGGGGGAAAAGTTAGTTGATTGAAAATGATTTGCACCTGTATATAAATATCTTTTTTTAAAAAAAAGATCTCCCAGGAGAATCTCTGAATAGCCGTTTTCGTAATACTGCTAGTACTGAATATTATGGGGCTGTCTGTGAGTACAGAAAATGTAGGATTAAAATTGATCAGACTCTCTATATGACTGTAGTGCAGTGAGAATTCATTCGGGGGTGAGATATTCTTTTAATATAAATGCACTCTGGGTGGGCCTGAGTTTGAAGGAGCCCAACCACAATATATGAACCTAATAATAAACATTGTATCTTGGCCAATCATTACAGGTAGTCCTCAATTTACAACAGTTGTTGAAACAATATCGTTCAAAGTTACAATGGCACTTTAAAAAGTGACTTATGACCACTTTTCACACTTATGCCCATTGCCGTATCCCCCCTGGTCACTTGATTTACATTCCGATGCCTGGCAACTGACTGACATTTATGACGCTTGTGGTGTCCCGGGCTCAGGTGTGACCCGTTCACGAGCAAAGCCAATGGGGAAGCCAGATTCACTTAACAACGGTGGGACTAACTTAACATCTGCAGTGATTCCCTTAACAAATGTGGCAAGAAAACGGAGCAAAAATCACTTAACAAATTTCTCACTTAGCGGCATGAATTTTGGGCTCTGTTGTGGTTCAGCAATACCCATATCATTTTGGAAAAGTTAAAAGAGAAGAGGATGACCAACAGAGGACGAACTCAATCGTGTGATGATGTGGACATGTTCAGAGTCCCAGAGGACCAGACTGAGAACAAAATCTTCTGGAGGAAGTCTACTATTTGGTCAGTAAGAGTCAGTGCCAACTGGATGGTGTGGTACCTTTCTTCTTATCTGGTAGAAAAAGTGAGGATGTTAAAATGGCTTTTTAATTTCTAAGATTCTTGGGATTTTACCATCAGTCAGAATTTTCAGGAGTACCGTTCGCTTGTCCAGGAAAACCTATTGCCAGGGTTCCAAGTAATACACCCATAGCAAACAAACAGGTGTATTCCTCAAACAATAGCTTTATTGGATATATCGTATTGGCACAGTTCTGGCGAAAACCAACTCTGAAATTTTCACCTAATTAAAAGTAAAAGTTTGTCACTTTCTCAAAACAATCAATCACATGGCCCAATCACGGTGCTTTCTGGTTGCCTAGTGACATCACTCCGCCTTCCTCTGACCAGGTGTGAGAATGACCTTGGTTCCCAAGAGAAAGTATTTTGTTTTGGCTACAAAATCCCAGCTATCTCAAATCCCCCCTTTCTATCCCTCAGCTCTAGTGTGACAACACGGAAGCATCCAAGATGCCTTTGGTCAGGTCAGCTTCAGGGTTGACACTTATCTTTAATTATTTGTTAGCTTTTAACACTTTGTTTTATTATTTTCCTTTCCGCTGTTACTGTTTAATGCTGCCTCTTGATGGGAATTTTTTAAAAAAATTGTTTTACTGATATATTTTTTTAGCCAATCTGTTTATTTTGAAGAAAATCAACTTTTATTAAGTCGGCTTGGTTGGTGAGTTCTAATCCTGGCTTAGGCGTGAAAGCCAGCTGGGTGATTTTGGGTCAGATGCTCTCCATTGGCCCAACCTACCTCACAGGGTTATTGTCGTGGGAAAAATAGGAGGAAGGAATCTTAGGTATGTTCACCACCTTGAGTTATTTGTAGAAATGATAAAGGTGAGACTATATTAAATAATTAAATAAACAAGTGTCAAGCCTCATGGAAATCAGGAGATCCAGGCAGTTCAAATGAGCATAAAGATTTATTGCAAGCTTAAGCACTCTACAAGAATCTGACCAACTGGCCATTAAGGAAAATGAGTGGGAGAAAAGAAAGGCATTCAAGGTGGGAGGGACTCAGATCTCTTGTGGGTGTGCAGGGACTCTTGACTTATGACACATTTGACCCCTCCCTCGGGCTCAACCTGGTTATCTTCTACAAATAAAGAAGTAGTTCCAATAAGAACAATGGAATATATCAAAATTAGTCATTAAGTACATCCCATTATCACCAATGGGCTATACGACCTATTGCTGATATTTTAACATGGTCATTCTAAGGGAATTTCATCTAGCTAGTCAATAAGTCTTTGGATCTCTACTGCTATCCCTTTTTTAAAAAAATGGATGAGACCAGTTGATTTTCATGGCACTAATCAAGTGTCTGTGAGAAGAGATGACTTAGTTTGTTGGGCTTCTTAAAACACATTATTTCTCAGTGAAGTCCGTTGTGTCTAAATTCAGAAAATTGTGATGGACTTTAAGGTCCCTAGTAAATATTGTCTTAATTTTGGAGAAATGGTGTCTCTGATTTATTCTTTATGTCAGGGGTGTCCAAACTTGGCAACTTTAAGACTTGTGGACTTCAACTCCCAGAATTCCCCAGCTGGGGAATTCTGGGAGTTGAAGTCCACAAGTCTTAAAGTTGCCAAGTTTGGACACCCCTGCTTTATGTGCTGCACCTCTATCTCACCTTCCATGAGCTATTCAGATGGAGCATGTGGCAGGTTCTTTCAGATTAGGCCCATCATAACTCTTACGGTAAGCTAAGAAAAAGTCACCTTCTAAACTACACGTAGATTTCACCTTGAGTCTCTTAAATCTGAGTCCTTATCAGAATAACAGATTTGGAAAGGACCCTGGAGGTCTTCTAGTCCAACCCCCTGCTCAAGCAGGAGACCCTATACCATTCCAGATAAGTGGCTGTCCAGTCTCTTCTTGAATGCTTCCAATGACGGAGCCCCCACAACTTCTGTCCTATTGATTGATTGTTCTCACTGTCAGGAAATTTCTCCTTAGTTCTAGTTTACTTCTCTCCATTATAATTCCAAACAGTACCTGTATTCTTTGAAACTCTGTAGTAACAAGTAGGGATGTCCTTGCAATGGGTTAATCAAAAAAGCCAAGATGGCAGCCCATGATCACGTGATCAAAGCTCCTCCCTTTTTCAAATTCATCTCAGATGTAACATAGGTCAAGTAGATAAAAAAAGCCAAATCATTTAGGTTCAGCACATCATTGATACCCAGGCATTGCCTTAACAGGCAGTCATGATGCTTTATGAACTGGGGTAATCCCATGTCATGTCAACATAAGGTGTATTTTAACATACTCATAACATGTGTGAACCTAATCTTAAATTTGCCATTTCAGTTAAGTTCAAGAAGTGGTAAGGTAGATTCACTGATGTAATTAACAGATTAACAGAGTTGGAAGGGATCTTGTAGGTCATCTAGTCCAACCCCCCTCCCCAAGCAGGAGACCCTACACCATTTTTGACAGATGGCAGTCCAGTCCCTTCTTGAAAGCCTCCAGTAATGAAGCTCCCACAACTTCTGAAGGCAACTTCTGTTCCATGAGTTGGTTGCTCTCACTGTCAGAAAGTTCCTCCTTATTTCCAGGTTGAATCTCTCCTTGGTCAGTTTCCATTCATTATTCCTTGTTTGGCCTTCAGGTGCTTTGGAAAATAGCTTGACCTCCTCCTCTCTGTGGCAGCCCCTCAAATATTGGAAGACTGCTACCCTGTCTCCCCTGGTCCTTCTCTTCACTAAACTAGCCATGCCCAGTTCCTGCAACCGTTCGTCGTTATGTTTTAGCCTCCAATAATAAGGTAAAAACAAGGAGTAATCTTGTTGTCAACATTATAGAAATAGTTTTTGGTGGTTGGAGAATTCTGGAATTGAAGTCCACACATCTTCAAAATGCCAAGATTGAACAAAAAAACACCCCCACTATTCTAATCCAAGGTCCTGAAATTTCCTGGTGGTTACTCAGGACCAACCCAGAGTAAATCCTCCTCGGCTTTAGAATTAGACAGGTTTAACAATGTATTGTCATCTGCTGAGAGACCCAGTCAAATCCTGGCAAGGTTTACTTCAGTCTAACCGTGGTGGAGATTAAATGGTACACCTCCCCGTGGTTTTCAAGAGAAGAGTTAAACACCTGCTCAGCTCCCAAGCCTTAACTGCAGCTCCATCATAATCTCTTGATCGGTGTAAAAAGTAGGAACTAACCCTACCGGCTTTAACGATATCTTTTCGTTCCCCTCCCTTTCTTGCTTGTAAGCTTGTTAAACTTATGTCTGTTTCTTTTTCTCATTTTTCCTTTTGGCAGAGAAAATGGGTTCAGGTGTATTTAAGATCGCCTACGGTTGCAGGGGGGGGGGGTGTAGATATTTAAATCTGGGTGTGGAGATGCGCTTGGGGGGTTGGAGAAAGAATTTTAAAAGTGGAGCTTTCTCGCTCCTGGGGAAATTTCTGAAAGTAGTGTCAACATTTCTGAAATAGTTGACTAAGCCGAGAAATTCCAGATTGTGCCAAAAGCTTTTAATTGCCAGCAAGTTGACCCCACCTCCTGCACCTGTGGGATTGTTCGATTTAAATGGCACTTTTTTTTTAAAAAAAGAAGACACTATTTTGAGTCACCAAGTCCTTCTGCACGACTCAAGTTTCTTTCTGTTTTCCCACCGCAGTGTTTAATCCTTAATGCAGGTTTGTGGATGCAGCTTGAATATTTCATCGATGGCTTCTGATCAGCATTTGGCTTTCCTTAAAGAAAGAAGTTCTTTTGCTTTATAAATATATTATGCAACACAACAAAAGGCAAAGGGTAGCGTTTTTTTTTCCTGGAGTGGTTTTTTTTTTAAAAAATGCTTTTCTTGGCCCTATCTTTTTTTTCTGCAACTTGGTCCCTTTGTTAATAACAAAAGAAACCTTCAGTTAGAAAGCCATGAGTAATTCCCCAGATTGCCTAAACCCTTTTAACCCTTCAGTGCAGGGCAGGAGAAGACTGTCCGATTCAATAGAAAGGGCAGGATGCAAATTGGATCAGTAAATGAATAAAACAAGACGTAGAACAGCTTTCCTTGCTGGCACAACTACATTTATGACTGTCCAGGACTTAAGGAGATCATTAATTCAAACCAGCAGAGGGGCCTAAAGAAGGGCAAGATTGCAGCTGCAAAACTGCCTCTGTAGCCTCCTCGACAAGAAGCAATGGGTGGAAGCTAATCAAGGAGAGAAGCAACCTAGAAATTTCCTGGCAGTTAGAACAATTCATCAGTGGAACAACTTGTCTCCAGAAGTTGTAAATGCCTCAACACTGGAGGTTTATAAGAAGAGATTGGATAACCATTTGTCTGAAGTGGTGGAGGGTTTCCTGCCTAAGCAGGGAGTTGGACTAGAAGACCTCCAGGGTCCCTTTCAACTCTGTTATTCTATTCTTTCTATTCTATTCTATTCTATTCTATTCTATTCTGTATGCATTGTGTTGTGCCAATGTGACTGTTATGTAGTTGCTGTTGGTTTTTGCTACAAACACCCTGTGATGTCCCTAAATCTAAACTCTTAAAAGGTTTGGGTTATATATTGCCCTAGGCCTAGGCTAAACCTTAACTTTAGAAAAAGGGGTTTTAGTTATTCCTTGCAGCTGTAAACAGCTGTGCAACAAGCTGAATTCAGACAAGCACACGGAAGTTTTTGCAAACCCCACCTGTCCAGGCATGGCTAGACTGATGCGCTCTACCTAGGGTGGAAAAGGGGCGATGTTGCAACAGGTAAGCAAGCAATAACCTTCCCTCTTAATGATTTCTTGCCACAATTAAATTCAGCAAAGAGGCAAAGTGCGGTTTCAAAACATGTTTTGGCTCAGTCAAGCAGACGGTTTTCTTGGCAATAGAGAGGCTAAATACATTTAATTTTTTTTTCTGAGATCAGCCCAACGTTCCTGAGTTTATTCCCGTGTCAACGGGATCAATAGGGCTTGGTCAACTGCTTGCTCAATCAGCACAGGCCAACCTTCTCTCTGTCGTGGGATTAATATGTGCAGGTAGTCCTTGATTTACGGCGATTCATTTAGAGACTGTTCAAAATTGCAACGGCACTGAAAAAGCAATTTAGGATTATTTTTCACAGTTACGACCTTTGCAGAATCCCCATGTACAGTAGAACCTCTGGTCACGAACGTTTCTGACCACAACTGAATTGGGGTTGGGTTTTTTTTGTAAGCGCCAAATTTCCTGTCATTTGTTTACAAACAGCGACCCACATGGGGCTGCGGCATTAAATTTGGTTAGGTTCGGGTCACGACTAAATTGGGTTGCGGCCAAAGTTATGGAACAAATTATGGCTGGGACCTGAGGGTCTACTGCATATCAAAATTCAGATGCTGGTTTCATACTTATGGCCACTGCTGTATCCCAGGTCATGTGACCCCCTTTTGCAACCTTCTGATGAGCAGAGACAATGGGGGAAACCAGATTCACTTACCAACCACGTTATGACTGGGACAAGGAAGGTCGTAAAATGGGGCAAACCTCGCCTAACAAATGTCTCGCTTAACAATGGAAATGTTGGGCTCGATTGTCAATTGTCAATTGTTGGGTCGTAAGTCAAGGACCACCTCTATTCAAGTAGGTGGCTAGGTTACACTTTTAATTTAATATTAATTTTCTGGGCGCTGGGTGGAGCCCCTGTTCTCACCGCGGTCTTTGAAGGAAGGCACTGCATGGAGGCAGGATAAGACTCCGTTTTGTTCATTTTCAATGTTTATTTTGTTTTCTTCTTTTAGTAAATGTTCTGCTGTTTTCATACTCATACTAAGCCCCGGTATGTTTTAATCATAGTTAACAGACTCGGTTTTATCAGTCAGAGAAATAATCTTGGCTTGCTTGGCCGATTCTTGGTCCGCTGTCCTTCCTTTCTATCTTCTCTTGCATGTTGCTTGGACTTGGAGGAGGGAGACCAGCCGATAATTGGGATGTAAGCGTAGCCTTAAAACTCAAATCATGCAGCCATCAGAATATCTGCCACGCTCTCCAGAATTCAATCAGGGGCTTGTTTGTTCTTCTCCATGCTAGATTTCTATGGCTAATAATAGCAATAGCTTCAAATGGCGTAGGAATGGTTCCTTTTTATGCCGAAAAGAGGCACAGAAAAAAATATCGTTGTTGTGGTTGATAAATGATTTATGGCAGCAGTGGCCGCATTACTGCCGGTTCAATGGGTGTGCACCGTTTTGCTCCCCAAGCGTGCGCAGATGGCCAAAAATAGATCTGCGCATGCGCAGAACATTTAAAAAGGGGGGGAAAACATGCCATGTTGACCAGAGAACTGGTTCGGAGGCGTGGCAGGCTTGGGCCGCTGCCGGTTCTGATGACCCAGGCCGGCAAACCACTACCAGTTCAGCTGAACCGGTCCGAACTGGTAAGAACCCACCTCTGATTTATGGCCACTTGCTTGGCCTTTGCCAAGTCTCGGTTCTTTTTCCTCTCTCTTGTCCCGTTCGGTATTTTAATGACCTCCTCACCCCATCATTATGAAACCTTTCGAAAAAGTAGCCTGGGTGAGATTAGAAAAAAGTGTTTATTCATTTCGTCTGCACACAAGCAGTATGTATTTACAACTCTTTTTGAACAAGCAGGCGTGCCGGATTGCTTCAGGGTTTGGGGAGAACTTTACACGCATAAGGGTGTAACCGTGTAGCCCAGGGGTCGGTAGCATGTCACGCACCAGGAACTGCCGTGCTCTTCCCCCATCAAAATATGACGGATTGCTCCGAGTATCGCAGTTTTTTATTTATTTTATTTTAGTTAGTTAGCTTGTCAAACATGTACAAGATAACAGGTATAAGTATAAACATGGACGTGAACAAAAGAAATGAATACAGATAAATGGGGACAGTAGGACAGGGACGGAAGGCATGTTGGTGCGCTTATGCACGCCCCCCTTTACGGATCTCTTAGAAAAGGGGTGAGGTCCACGCTAGACAATTTAAGGTTGAAGCTATGGGTGGGTTTGAGGATGTAACAACGGAGTCAGGTAGAGCATTCCAGGCGTTGACCACTCTGTTGCTGAAGTCGTATTTTCTGCAATCAAGTTTGGAGCGGTTTATTTTGAGTTTGAATCTATTGTTTGCCGGTGTATTATTGCAGTTGGAGCTGAAGTAGTCGTTGACAGGTAGGACATTGTAGCAGACAATTTTGTGTACTGTGCTTAGATCATAACTCAGGTGGCGTAGTTCCAGGTTGTCCAAGCCTAAAATTTCAACCCTTGTGCCATAAGGTATTCTTTTGTGAGCAGAGGAGTGGAATACTCTTCTCGTGAAATGCCTCTGGACCTGCTCGATTGTATTAATGTCCGATATACAGTATGGATTCCAGGCAGAAAAGCTGTATTCGAGGATTGGTCTGGCAAAGGTTTTGTATGCCTTAGTTAGCAGTACAGTGTTACCGGAGAAAAGGCTTCTCAAAATTAGGTTAACAACTCTTAATGCCTTTTTGGCAATGCTTTTACAGTGAGCTCTGGGGTTTAGATCGTTTGAGATGAGGACTCCTAGGTCTTTGACTGAGTGAGGATCGTCTACGAGGTCGTATCCGCCCAGCTTGTGTTTGGTGTTCTGATTTTTGTTGCCACTCGGACTCATTGCTGAAAGCTCACACATTTTCCCACCAGAACCCATCTGATCTCACTTCAGGACGCCATAACTTTTTGATCTTAGCAACCACTTGAGTCATGGGAGGTGGGGGTTAATTTTGAGAATTGAAACTGCGGACCGTTTAGGATGTTCACGAATGGGGCAAGTCAGAAAAATCAAGATGGCAAGTGCGATCACACAATCAGAGTGCCACTCTTTAAAAAAAAAACTAGCGCTGGATTTGCAATGCATGTCAAGTCGGGAAATGGCTTTTCTCGCACAATCACAGGTGCCATATTTACCCTCCTATGGATCCCCTCTAGTTCATAGGGAATATGCATCAGATTTGGGAGGGGCCCTACTCATTCCTCTGTTCCTTTGGAGCAGAGGTGGGGGGCTTTGGCCCCCTTTGTGACTTGTGGCCTTCAACTCACAGTTGTCAACCCTGAAGCTGATCTGGCAGCTTGACAGCTTCAGTGTTGCCACCCTGGAGCTGAGGGATCAGGAGCGGGGGAATAGAGCCAAATAGAGGGGGGATTTTGTAGCCAAAACAAAATACTTTCTCTTGGGAACCAAGGACATTCTCACACCTGGTCAGAGGAAGGAGGAGTGATGTCACCAGGGAACCAGACAGAGGTTTGATTGGACCGACTGTTTGTTTGGGGAAGGAGAAAACTTTTACTTTTAATTAGGTTAAAACCATGTGAAGCTTCAGAGTCAGTTTTCACCCAATCTGTGCCAATATGATATATCCAATAAAGCTATTCTTTGAGGAATCCACCTGCCTCTGAGTTTTGCTTGCTATGGGTCTATAACTTGGAACCCTGACACCAGAATTCCTGAGCCAGCTGACTTGGAATTTCTGGGAGTTGAAGTCCATGAGTCATAAAGGGGGCTGTAGTTCCCCACCTCTGCTTTAGAGTATCTCTCAAGGCCTAATAAAAATTAATTTGTGTTGAGTTTGACTTCCATAACCTCCTGGGTTACATATACTTTCCATCTAGCAACCAGTCGTGCCAAAGCAAAATATTGTGCTACTGCAATGATAATAAGGAAAAACTAGGTAAAGAACTAAACATCTTTCTTTGTATTGATACTTTCTTAGTAATTTACCATATTTTTCAGAGTATAAGATGCATCTTTTTCCCCCTAAAAGAGGGTGAAAATTTGGGTGCGTCTTATACACTGAATGTAGCCCCACCCACCGGCCCCCACCCTTTGGCCTCCCAGCAATTTACCTCTTTGCAGCAAACAGGGGGCTTGCTGAGGCTTCAATAAGCTATAGCAATCCCTGAAGCTTGAAACAGCTGATGATCTGGAGAAATTGAAAGTGAAACTTGCTGTTTGCTCCACATGGCAAATTGCTGGGAGGCAGATTTTTTTTTTATTTGTGCTAATCAGGCTGTTTGCTGCAAGGAGGTAAGTCAACAACTATAAATGCCTATAGAATATTCAAATTATTGGACTTATTTTTTAAAGGCTGCTTTATTATTGTTCTAGACAACTTAACAAAATGAAGAAGCTTTTTAAAATAAATGCTTGATCTGAAGAGGCCCCGTGCTATTGTTTTAAAAAGTGCTATTCTTTTAAATAGCAGAGAATAACTATACTTCCAGAAAGCACATCAATTTTAACAGCATCTGTACAAGTATGGTCTGAAATATAACTCTACAAACAGTGTATATTGTCTGTACTGTTTGTTGCAAGGAGGCAAATTGCTGAGAAGCAGAGGCAGATATTTTTCCCTTGTTTTCCTCCCCAAAATCTAGGTGCATCTTATAGTTCGGAGCGTCTTACACTCCGAAAAATACGGTACTAATAATTTTTAGAAAACGTATATTTTGATGTACACTTTTATGATACGAGTCTTATTCATGTTGAATGGGTGGACGGGGTATTGTTATGGTGGCTGTTCAGAGTGTACCATATTTGATTTTTTCTGAAGTTGCAATAAAATAAAATTTCATATAGATTCCTTGGCAACCATGCAGAAACAATTTGCCTTTATCCTCCAAAGATGCTCGTTTGTCTTTCCAATCTGGGATATAAGACTTGGGTCTCCCATTCAAATACTAATCAAATCAGAGACTGCTTAATTTTTGAGACAAGACTGCCTAAAATCAAAGAGATGCTACTTTATCAATCCTGACAATTTTAAGATGTGTGGACTTCAACTCCCAGAATATCCTAGCTAACATGGTCCTTCAAGCCAAATGCACTGACTGGGCTCAATTTGTACATTAAGCCCTGGATTGTTTTAACTATGGTTTATTGAATCAGTCTCACTTGCCTGGCTTCATGCAACATGTTGGGCCACACAACTCCACTCGCAGAGTCAACATAACATAACCTTGTGCTAAGTTAGAGTTGGTTTAATGTGCTAGAGAATTGTGTGTTTTTACAAGATAAACCACGATTAAGCAAGCAGCAGATTAGAGTGTGGTGCAAGTGTGCTTTTCTAGTGTGTCTTACTGGTGGAGGATATGTGTGACTCCCTGGGAAGTGTGTAAAAGTGCAGAATGTGTCTGGACTGAGCAGCTGAAGTTTTGAGTGTCAGAGGAGATTTTACATCTTTCCCAACTTTTGCAAACAAAGATAACACTGCTTGGCATCCTTTAGGATAGCAACGATAGTATCTACCTGTAACTCTCCCTGGTTTAAACTTTATTTGAGAATTGAAGTACCAGTGAGTTATGGGAAGATGATTAAAAAGTCTGCTTTCTGTGTCGTTTTTCCGGTAACAAATGTTCCTGATGTGGGATTCCTCCTGCCAGCGCATAGATTTCCAGGGGCGATAGGCTGGCAATTGAACCGTTATCTGTCTTACAGCAAAAGCCAAATCATGTTCTTTGTGTGAAAAACCCTCCAAATGCGGCCAAGGTAATTCAAGTCAAAGCAAATTGACTCAACCGGGAAAACAAGTTTGTGTTCCCAGGCAAGGACAGAAATATAAAGGTAAAGATATAAAGGTAAAACCAGAGATATAAAGGTAAAACCTTTGGTGGGAAGGTAACAGCGTTGCGTGCGTCTTGGGCGTTTAGTCATGCCAGCCACATGACCACGGAGACGTCTTTGGACAGCGCTGGCTCTTCGGCTTTGAATCGGAGATGAGCACTGCCCCCTCTCCGATTCAAAGCCGAAGAGCCAGCGCTGTCCAAAGACCTCTCCGGGATCATGTGGCCGGCATGACTGAACGCCCAAGACGCACGGAACGCTGTTACCTTCCCACCAAAGATGATCCCTATTTTTCTACTTGCATTTTTACAGGCTTTCGAACTGCTAGGTTGGCAGAAGCGGGGACAAGTCGCGGGAGCTCACTCTATTATGTGGTGCTAGGGATTCGAACCGCCAAACTGCCGACCTTTCTGATCAACAAGCTCAGCGTCTTAGCCACTGAGCCAGAGATGAGGAGGATGCAAACAAACAAACCAAAGACCCTTTGAGTGTGGGGAAAGAAAAACCCTACTCTGAAATGTCAGGTTCTGATTTTGGAGAAGCTCTTCAGGGTCCGAACAAACACTTCAGAATTTCAACGTTTCAACCTCAGAACGTTCTGTTCTTTTCTCAGGGAAATGTTTTGATTATTATCATTTTTAAAGGAAGCTTCGTCACCCTTTTCCTGTCTGTTTTCTATCCTGATTTTGCAGGGCCCTTTGTGGGAAGGGGTTTAATAGGACACCTGTGTCTGTTTGCCACAACCACCTTGCCATGGACAACTCGTCACTGCCAACTCATCACAGCCAACACGATGCGGGAAAATGTAACAATTCTATTTTATTGTTTAAAATAAACAAAAATATTTTAATTTTTGCCATTCACATTTTACTCTGTACCTCCTTTTGCATCCTTCCTTTCATGATTCTATTCCACCATTTCTTCAATATCACAGTAACTCTTGTCCTGCAGCGAGTTGGCTGTGGCAACTTGATCATGGTGAGTGTCAAATTATCATAGACTCTCCTGGGATGCCCCAATAAATCAGCCAAGGGCTGCCACCACCACCCCGCCCCTTCTCCTCCAGCACTCGAGGGAAGGACCAGTTCCTTATGCAAAATTCCCAGGGGTTCTATGGTGAACTAGCTGCTATGGGAAAAGCATACTTCCTAGGGCCTACTAGATGGCAATATTTAAGGGGAGAGGAATCTGAAAATGCCCCCATCTGGTGGGCAGGCAGGCACCCACCCTCAAGGCAAGGCAAATGATCTGGCCTCATGCCACGTAGAGCTGTCTAGATGGTGCCAGCACCTTAGATTGCACCTAGAAGGAAATTGGAAGCCGGTGCAGCTCATGCAACAGTGGTGTCACAGGGGCAAGCCAAGGGGTGCCCAACAACATGTGCATTCTGAACCAATATGAATTTCTAGGTCAGTGATGGCAAACCTCTTCAGCACTCAGTGCTGCAAAGGTTGCGCGGAAACATCACACGCCTGTGCGCGAGCTCATCGGTGCCACGCTCTGGAAAAGCCGAACTTTAGCGTGCATGCGTGCCTGATGATCAGCTGGCTGGCGCGCAGGCAGTTTTCAGCACTGCTGCATGTGCAAAGGGATCACACTCTGGAAAAGATGGACTTATAGGTTCTGGCACACCTTCACACCCAACAATCAGCTGGCTGGCATGCATACGCTCACCGGTTTTCGGCATTGCTCTGCGCATGAAGGACAGCTGGTTGTTGTGCGCACATGCATGCCAGATACCCAGAAGACAAACAGGCAAGGCCACGCATGCCGGGCGACATGGCTTCGCATGCCATTTTGGCCACACGTGCCATAGATTCGCCCTCACGGTTGTGGGTGGTTCTCACGGCCAGCATAGTTATGGAAGCTTCATCCCTTGAGACTTTCAAGAAGAGACTGGACTGCCATTTGTCAGAAATGGTGTAGGGTCTCCTGCTTGAGGGGGTTGGGGTTGGACTAGATGACCTATAAGGGCCCTTCCAACTCCGTTAATCTGAAAATCTGTTAATCAGAGTGCATGGCCATAGTCCAACTGAGAAGTGAGCAAGGCCTGAGTGACAGTGAGCAAGGCCTCCGTATCCATCCATCCTCCAGGGATGCGGTTGAAATTTTAAAAGGGTAAAGATTTCCCTATCTGTCGTGTCCTACTCTAGGACACGGTGCTCATCTCCGTTTCTTGGCCGAGGGAGCATGCATTGCCCAAAGACAATTCCCGTGGTCATGTAGCCAGCATGGCTGTATGCCAAAGACTTACAGAACACTGTTATCTTCCCACCGAAGTGGTACCTATTAATCTACTCGCATTTGCATGCTTTCAAATCTCTAGGAGGGCAGGAGCTGCACCAAGTCCCAGGAGTTCCCCCCCCCCCATTATGCAGAGCACAAGTCTCGAACCTGGACTGTCAGCTCTCCAGCTGACAAGCTCAGTGTCTTTAACCGCTGAGCCATCGCGCCCCATTGTAATTTTACCCAATGTGAAATGCGGAAGGCGTTCCAAAGAGTTTTGAGAAGTTGCAGACCGTTGCCACAGCTTCTCATGTTTTCCAAATTACACCAGTAAAGAAGATAAATAATCCACAATAAAGTGTGAATGAGAGTCCCACAAGGCTTGATTTTTGCGCTGTGGTTTGCGATCCTATACTAAAGCATCAAAGCCCAGGTCCTAGCCGTAAGGACAGGATTCACACAAACACAACTAAGTTAAAACCCCAGAAAGCGCATTACGCCCTGGCATCCTGTCTGAATCTAGTCCTCATGAGCCTCGGTTTGTATTCCGGGTTTTATTGTAGTGAATTAACAACCCGGCAAATTTACAATAAGGATCT
The DNA here is from genome assembly GCA_029891615.1 of Natrix natrix natrix. Classification (NCBI taxonomy): domain Eukaryota; kingdom Metazoa; phylum Chordata; class Lepidosauria; order Squamata; family Natricidae; genus Natrix; species Natrix natrix. The sequence continues at coordinate 3,048,230 of JAKRSK010007868.1, forward strand.
TCTGCAACTGATGAGGTTTTGAAAACTACGGATGGAATACCAGCATGATTTCAGCGTTGACAGACATGGGGGAATCCGGTCATCTCCCTGGCAAAGGCAGCCCAATTGTTGCAATCCGGGGACGGTTCTTCTCTCTGTCTGCCCCCCACCCCTCACCCCATTCTGCAGCTTTGATGGGGTGGGGGCAAGAAAGAGAAGCAGAGAGCAAAGCTAAACATGGGCCAGTTCTGCCTGAGCAAATGGGAAACCGCTGTGTTGCCCCAAAGTCTCCCCTAGTGTCTCTAATCCCAGCAGCAACAGCATCCCCGAGAAGGAAGCTACTCCGAGGGGGAAGTGGGCGAGCGAGGCATTCCACTTGTTTGGAGAGCAGGCTTAAAAGCTTATGGCTGACCCTTTTGTGAAGCAGGGAAGGGGAGCTCGAACGTTTTCACAGTCTTAAGCTGGGTGGGGATTGCAAAGCGAGCTAATGAAAGCCTGGCATTAATAGCAGGATTTAAGCTCCTAAGTGGCTTTTCAAAGCACTTTCAGTGTCAGCAAAGGAGATTCATCACTTCTACGTTAGAGCTGTCTTTCTTTTCTTTCTTTTTTCCTTCCTTCTTTCTTTCTTTCTTTCTTTCTTTCTTTCTTTCTTTCTCTCTCTCTCTCTCTCTCTCTCTTTCTTCTCTTTCTTTTTCTTTCTTTCTTTCCTCCCTCTTTCCTTCGTTTCTTTCCTTTTTCCTTCCTTCCCTTTATTTTTTTCTTTCTCTCTGTCTTTCTCCCTCTCTCTCTTTCCCTTTGTCTCTTTATTTCCTTCTTTCTTTCACCCTGTCTCATTTCTTTCTTTCTTACTCTTTCTCTCTGTCTCTTTCTTTTTTTCTTGTGTCTATCTCTTTCTCTCTCTGTTTCTCTTCTTTCTTTCTCTTCTTTCTTTCTTTCCTTTCTTTCCTTCTTCCATCCTTCCTTCCTTCTTTCTTCCTTCCTTCCCTTCATTTCTTTCTTTTTCTTGTCTCTTTCTCTTTCTCTCTGTCTCTTTCTTTCTTTCACCCTGTCTCATTTCTTTCTTTCTTACTCTTTCTCTCTGTCTCCAGTCTCTTTCTCTGTTTCTCTTCTTTCTTCCTTTCTTTCCTTTCTTTCCTTCTTCCATCTTTCCTTCTTTCTTTCTTCCTTACCTTCATTTCTTTCTTTTTCTCTGTCTCTTTCTCTTTATCTCTTTCTCTCTCTCTCTTTCTGTCTTTCTTTCTGTCTCTTTCTTTATCTCTGTCTCATTTCTTTCTCTCTCTGTTTCTCTTCTTTCTTTCTCTTCTTTCTTTCTTTCCTTTCTTTCCTTCTTCCATCCTTCCTTCCTTCCTTCTTTCTTCCTTCCCTTTATTTCTTTCTTTTTCTCTGTCTCTTTCTCTCTGTCTCTTTCTTTCTGACTCTTTCTTTATCTCTGTCTCATTTCTTTCTTACTTTTTCTCACTGTCACTTACTTCGTTTCCTTCTCTCTGTCTCTTTCTTTTTCCTCTGTCTCTTTCTCTCCCTGTTTTCCTTCCTTCCTTCTTTTCTTTTTTCCCCCCCAATTAAAAAATAGAGGTCACTTCCAAAAGCTGGAATTGGTACCCAAAAGACACATCACCTCCTTGTTCTCTCGCTTTTAAGAACAGAGAGAGGGAAGCAAGGATCCACTTTCAGATCTAATTGCGAAGTTTGGAAGTGGAATGATTAGGGGAGCCTCACTGGTTACAAAGGGCGGGGGGGGGGGGCTTCTCTTGCTTTACAAAGGACCAGCCTTAGTCAGAAAGCTTTTCTCAATCTATCTGATGGATGAATTGACAAAAGTAGCAGAGATAAATATCTTATCTTGGCAGCCCCAGGACCCTTGGCTCTGATGGCCATTATTATTAGTCATTGCCACTTTAGCATTTTTTGATTCTTGGAATTGGATGTATTGCAACAACAACAACAACAACAACAACAACAACAACAACAACAACAATAATGGACTGCATGGCTCCCGTATCTGAGCTGCTAACTCTGGATGGCCAGCAGAGGTCAGTTGAGAGACACAGCCATGTCCCTCTTGCTCACTCCCTAGTGGTAGCTGGGGTTACTGCAGCCCCCATGTTTCGTCTTTATTTCCAAGAATTCTCTAGTGCCCAAAAGACTTTCCAAGAAGATAAAAACAACAGAGAACTACTATCCCAGGCTTGCTTGGGAAATGTTATCCCAGCATAGAATCATCTGGACACATTATTGGCAGTTCAAAAAGGTGGGGACGAGCTGCCTTGCCTGATGGCCTTGTTGTTATTTGATGTTTTTATTGCCTCTGCTCAGTATGATGGCCCTGATGTGAACTAGTCATTTCCACCGCTCATGGCAACCATTTGGGGAGCACCACAACATGCTAAGATGCCAAAAATGATGCTTGCTCAGCTGTGGTTTAAAGAGAAGGAACTCAAAACAGAGAAAAGGAAGAGTTAAGCGTGGAATTAAGTTAAGTTTAAGTTAACTTGAGGCTAAAACATACGATGGACGGTTGCAGGAACTGGGCATGGCTAGTCTAGTGAAGACATGATATCAGTCTTCCAATATTTGAGGGGCTGCCACAGAGAGGAAGGGATCAAGCTATTTTCCAAGGCACCCAAAGGCCAGGCAAGGAATAATGGATGCAAACTGATCAAGGAGAGATTCAACCTGGAAATAAGGAGGAACTTTCTGACGGTGAGAACAATCAAACCATGGAACAGAAGTTGCCTTCGGAAGGTGTGGGAGCTTCAAGAAGAGACTGGACTGCCATCTGTCAGAAATGATGTAGAGTCTCTTGCTTAGACTGGGGGTTGGACTAGATGGCCTACAAGGTCCCTTCCAACTCTGTTAATCTGAAAATCTGAAAATTGGTGGTTGAGGCATGGCATCTGGACCAAGGGCCAGCCAGGTGGAATACCTGATTCCCCACTAGGGGGCACTACATTCTATTTAATGATTTGAACGGTAAGGTGATGATTACCCAATTTGCCTCAATGCATCTGAATGATCCCTCCCATATTGCATGCAGCCTTCATTCTTTCTTTCTTTTTCTTTTTGGTTTGGTGATAGGATGGTGCAAAATGTTTCAAGTTCAGAGAAAAAACAACAAGAGTCCCGGAGGTTTGTCAAGAGTGATATGCCAATTTCAAGGGTTGCCCTCCAGATTGGTCAACTGAGTTGGAAAAACCATAAGAACACAAAAGAAAAAGGCCTGCTGGTTACTCCTAGTAGAGGTAACTACTTGCTGCTGGTGCTTTACCCTAAGTCAGGGGTCAGCAACCGTGGCTCTGGAGCCTTCTCTTGGCTCTTTCATCCCTCTGCTGCAGCTCCCTGCTGCCAGGAGGCTCCACAATTGATGGGGCTTTTGGTTAGGACAGGTAGAGGAAAAAGGAAGCTGCGCTAAGAGGCGACTCTATGGTGGGGGAACCGGACTTCCGGTTGGCTTCAGAATTGAACGGGGGGCTTCCGGTTAGAACCTTTATGGCTCTTTGAGTGTGTAAGGTTGCCGACCCCTGCCCTAAGTACTATGCCCCTAGTACTAATACTATCACCCCACCCCTTCTTCGGAGATAATCTCATTTAAAAGCTATCTCAAGTAACTATCCAGGCCTGTCTCAACTACAGCATCAAAGTCCACAATGGTTTTGATCAATCAATCAGCATAGAGCTGGAAGGGACCTTGGAGGTCTTCTAGTCCAACCCCTGCTGAAGCAGGAGACCCTGTACCATTCCAGACAAGTGGCTCTCCGGGGTTTTCTTAAAAACCTCCAGTGATGGAATGCCCACAACTTCTTAAAGACAAGCGGTTCCATTGTTAATTGTCCTCACTGTCAGGAAGTTTCTCCTTAATTCCAGGTTGCTTTTCTCCTTGATGAGTTTCCATTCATTGTCTCTTGTTCTGCCCTTTGGTGCTTTGGAGAATAAGCTGACCCACACACACACCCTCTTCTATGGGGCAGCCCCTCAATTTTTTGCATGGAAAAAGAATCCCCATGACTGGAAGCATAGCATTCCTGAAGCAAATATCCACTCTTCGCTTCTGCCCTTAACCTGTTTGCAGAATTCCTGCTTCATACGGAAAAGACTCAGTCAGATGGAGGAGGAGGAGGAGGAGGACGAAGAGGAGGAAGAGGAGTTAAAACATAGCAGTGAATTGGTCTTTCCTTGGGTAGATAAGAAGTCAGCTGTTCTCTCTTTTCAGCATTCATTGCATTCCAGTTCTTCCAATTGATCTCTCTTGAGATTACTTTTCCAAATATTCATAGAATCTATTTATCAGTCATTAAAACAATGAGGCTTATTGCCTAAATAACCCCAGGCCAATTATAATCTATGCCAATTTTGGATATAATCCCATTGCTGTCTAGGCAATTGCGGTTGGTGAAGCCAAAGATAACTGCAAGCTACCAAATTGTAAAGGTATATAGTGGCTCTTTGCTGGTGAAAAGCAAGATTCATTCTGTGAAAGGTTATCATTTAGACAGTGGTGGGTTTCAATTTATTCTACTACCGGTTCGCTCACGCGATGCTTCTGGGCAGGTGGGCAGAGCCTCCCACCGCAGCCGCGACCAGTTCGCCCGATCTGGGCCGAACTGGCCGGAACCCACCTCTGCATTTAGGCGTCATCTGCCTACTTAGGTGCCCAAACTATGAAGATTCTCTGACCTGATACTCCCATTTTGCCTCCTGTGTTGCCATCCATTAAAAATGATTTTCCAAGAAGATCATATCTGTTATCGGACGTTGGCAATCCAATTTTTATCTACAGCCTCACGAAAAAGGGCTGCTGAGATTTGTCCAATTTAGTCCCTTGGATTTTGAAGCCCTGAGGTTCTTCTTCTGCCTGGACCTCCTTTGCCTTCAGTCTTTCCCTGGAGGATGAAGTGAAGGATGCCGTGGTTTTTTTCCGGGTGTCGCATCCCGTTTGTCTAGACAAGACAAACCCAATTCTTGCAACTGTTCTTTGTATGTTTTAGTCTTAGTAAAAAGAGAGAAAGAAAGAAACAGGCAGAGAGAAGGAAAGAAAGAGAGAAGGAGAGAAATCTCTGGAGGTTTAAGTGAAGGATAAGCCACATTTTTTCTGGGTGTTGCATCGCATAGCAATAGCACTTAGACTTATCTACCGCTTTACAGTGCTTTTACAGCCCTCTCTAAGTGGTTTAGAGTCAGCCTCTTGCCCCCAACAATCTGGGTCCTCATTTTATCCACCTCAGAAGGATGGAAGGCTGAGTCAACTTTGAGCCTGGTGAGATTTGAACTACTGGAAGAGGGCAGAATCAGCCTTTTATACTAACCACTATCAAGGAAGGAAGGAAGGAAGGAAGGAAGGAAGGAAGGAAGGAAGGAAGGAAGGAAGGAAGGAAGGAAGGAAGGAAGGAAGGAAGGGCCATAGCAATAGCACTTAGACATATATACTACTTCACATTGCTTTTACAGCCCTCTCTAAGTGGTTTACAGAATCAGCCTCTTTCCCTCCAACAATCTGGGTCCTCATTTTACTGACCTCAGAAGGATGGAAGGCTGAGTCAACCTTGAGTCTGGTGAGATTCGAACTGCTAAACTGCTGGCAGTATCAGCAGTGGCAAGCAGCAGAAGTAGCCTGCAGTACAGCACTCTAACCACTGCCACTCACATGTCCAAAATATTCTAACTTTTGCTTTTTTGTGGTTTTGATGATTTCCCTTGGATTTCCCAGGCTTTTTCAGATCTTTGCTCCTCAATATTTCCCCACCTGGGACATGATTGCCCTGTTCTGACATTTGAGGGGCTGCTACAAAAGACAGGTGTGTGTGTGTGTGTGTGTTACAAACTATATTCCAAAGCACCAAAAAGCAGGGCAAGAAGCAGCGGATGGAAACTAATCAAGGAAAGAAGGAACCTAGAACTAAAGAGAAACTTCCTGACAGTGAGGACAATCAACCAGTGGAACAGAAGTTGCCTCCAGAAGTTTTGGTTGCTCCATCACTGGAGGCTTTCAAGAAGAGACTGGACATCCACTTGTCTGGAATGGTGCAGGGTCTACTGCTCGAGCTGGGGGTTGACTAGAAGACCTCCAAGGTCCCTTCCAGCTCTATTCTGATGGATTGATTGATTACAAACAGAAAAGAATGACATTAATATTTTCAGTTGTCACTCAGCAACATACCTGTAATCTCTTCCCATGAATCTGCAGAAAATATGGAGGCGACCTTGTTAAGACTCCCAAGCTTCACCTGGCTGCTGTTGATTTATAACCCTGAGACCATAAATGCCCTCTTGGCACACGGCCTGCATTCCAGCATAGTGGGAGCCGCCTGGATCAGAAACAAGCTGGGCCCTAACTTGCCCTTATGGGAGCTGGGTGGGTGACTCAGCAAAGGCCACTGCAGTTGCCTTCTTGAAAGGCATGGCAGGATTTGGAAAGAAATACCTGCATTGTTTCTGGCTTGTAACTTGTTGCTTAGGAATAGAAAGAAGGGAGTCTCGGTGCCCAGAAATCTAAAGGGAGGAACGCCCATGAATAGCAATAGCCCTTGGACTTATATACCGCTTCATAGTGCTTTACAGCCCATTCTAAGCAGTTTACAGAGTCAGCCTATTGCCCCCCAACAATCTGGGTCCTCATTTTATCGACCTCGGAAGGATGGGAGGCTGAGTCAACCTTGAGCAGGTCAAATTCGAACTCCTGACAGCGGGCAAAGTTAGCTTGCAATACTGCCTTCTAACCACTGGGAGGGAGAGAGGGAAGGAGAGGAAGGAAGGAAGGAAAATAGCAATAGTACTTAGACTTATATACCGCTTCACAGTGCTTTTACAGCCCTATCTAAATGCATTACAGAGTCAGTCTCTGGCCCCCAAACAATCTGGGTCTTCATTTTACCCACCTTGGAAAGGATGGAATGCTAAGTCAACCCTGAGCCAGTCAGGATCAAACTCCTGGCAGTAAGCTGGTTTAGACTGCAATCCTGCATTCTAACCACTCCGCAGGCAGGCAGGCAGGAAAGAAGGAAGGAAGAAGGACGAAAGGGATGGAGGGAGGGAGAAAAGGAATAGCAATAGCACTTAGACTTATATATCTCTTCACTGTGCTGCATAGCCCTCTCTAAGCAGTTTACAGAGTCAGGTCTATTGCCCCCAACAATCTGGGTCCTCATTTTACCAACCTCAGAAGGATGGAAGGAATATGAGGTTAAATGATGGTTCTGAATTCCCAGCAGGGCACTTATGGACATTACCACACCCAAGAGATTCTTCAGTCTCCACCAGCTAATTTTAGGGTGGTTTTTTTTTTACTAGATGTGTTCAATGGAAGGCAAGCGAAAAGATCCTCAGTTTTATCTTTTTTTTTGTAAATTCTATTGTTTTAATTAGACAGATAACACACACACAAAACATTCTTCAATACATCTTCCAGCTAGCATGTCGATTGGTTACAATTAAATTCCGTGCATTACTACAATCATTCTTTATATTTCATTCAAATTGAATTGTGCATTTTAAATCAAAGATCTTTATACCGTCAATATACCAACATTCTCCTTTAACTGCATTTGTTTGAAAGTACTTTTATCCAGAATCATTCGTATTTATATTATCCAATGAATAAGCATTTTAACACCGACAACAATCGGTAAGAGCTACCACATTCTGCTTATTTATCGCCTAGGATTCTTATTTCTTTCCTCCATCCACCTATACCATTTATCCCATATCTGATAGAATTCTGATTCTTCTTTTCCCTGGATTTCTTTAGTTAGCTTGTCCATTTCAGCACAGTCCATCACCTTTCTTATTATTTCATCTTCACTTGGAGTTAGCTTGTTTTTCCATTTCTGGGCATATTTATTTATTTATTTATTTATTTTATTTTATTTATTATTCATATTTATAGACCGCCCCCTCTCCCGAAAGGGACTCGGGGCGGTGCATAGGCAGTCCTTGCCGCCATTATTATATGCAATATTAAGTACTGGGTTTCTTTTTTGTATTTTGTAGGCAGTAATCCTAATAAGAAGATTTCCGGTTTCCATTCTATTTTAACTCCCGTTATTGCCTCCAGCCAGTTTTTGATCTTTTTCCAAGAGCCTCAGTTTAAACCAGCCTGTGCCAATCAGAAGCAGCGTTAGAGCAGAATCAATGAGCCTGGAAACTGTACTTAGGATAAGAACGGTTGCAGGAATTGGGCATGTCTAGTTTAATGAAAAGAAGGACTAGGGGTGGATAGGATAGAAGTATTTGCCTTCAGAAATTGTGGGTGTTGGAGGTTTTTAAGAAAGCACTGGACAGTCACTTGTCTGAGATTGTATAGGTTATCCTGCTTGAGCAGGGGGCTGGACTAGAAGACCTCCAAGGTCCCTTCCAGATTCTATTCAGTTCTGTTCTAATCTAGTCTAGTCTGTGGAATGTAACCTGGTGTTACTGATTCCACAAAACCTAAGAAGAACGAGAGTTGGTTAGTGCTTGGATGAAATCTCCCGGTAGAAAGCAGTGATTAAATTCCTTATGGGAACAGAGAGTTAAAAGATGAGGCTTCTTCAACTGCAAAAAAGACTTGTTTGCATTTCACTCCTGCTAAAATGTTTGCAGTTTGTCTTCTCTTCCCCCCCCCCCCCTTCTTGGCTCCAGGCTGCCTGCCAGTCTCTGGGACAGATGCTCAGCTCCAACTTCAGGTCCACCGATATGCTGACAGGACTCTTGTCCCTGCAGCCAACTGGCTTCCTTGCTTCGGAATGCAGGAAATTCGGCTCTGGAGCCAAAACCCTTCCCTTTTCCACCAGGAATCTCTCCAGCCCATCTCATGGGCATCTTCCTAAAATGAAAAATGTGATGTGGAATGAAAAGGCCTTGGTGGGGGGAGGCGGAGGGGGCTGACTTTCTGAGTTCAAATAGATGAATAGATCTTTTGCAAACTCATTAGCGCATCGAGTGATACTTTGGTTACTTAGCAGGCTAGGAAATGCAGGGCTCTTGCAACTTTGGCGGTCCTGGGAGAAAACGATGCCCCGAGAGCAGCTTCAGTAGAAGATTTTGCCTAGTTAATGCAGACCTCCTGGATGGACCCATTTCGGAGTCCAATTTATACGGAGAGGCCCCTGCTGAGTGAAATGAAGCAAAGTTCTTGGAAGGAAGAAGCAGCACCGCAATTACTTTAGCTGGTGAGGTACTAATACTCTTTCTAGAGTCTCAACATCTTTTTTATAGTGTGGTGAAACTGGATGCAGTATTCTAGGTGTGGTTTTATGAAGGATATATATATATATATATATTTCAACCCACACCCTCACTCAAGAAGGAGACCCTACACAATTTCTGGCAGATGGCAGTCCAGTCTCTTCTTGAAAGCTGCCAGGGATGAAGCTCCCACAACTTCTGAAGGCAAGGTTCTGAAGGTTCTCACTGTCAGAAAATGTCTCCTTATTTCTAGGTTGAATCTCTTCTTGATCAGTTTCCATCCATTATTCTTTGTGTGGCCTTCAGGTGCTTTGGAGAATAGCTTGACCCCCTCCTCTCTGTATCAGCTCCTCAAATACTGGAAGACTGCTATCGTGTCTCCCCTGGTCCTTCTCTTCACTAGACTGGCCATGCCTAGTTCTTCCAACCGTTCATCGTTATGTTTTAGCCCCCAGTCCCCTCATCTTCTCTTCTGCTATTCTCTGCACTCTTTCTATAGTCTCAACATCTTTTTTATAGTGTGGTGACCAAAACTGGATGTAGTATTTAGGTGTGGTTTTACTAAGGCTTTATAGGGTGGTATTAGTACCTCACTTGATCAGTTTCCATCCATTATATCTTGACTTATGACACATTTGACCCCTCCCTCGGGCTCAACCTGGTTATCTTCTACAATAAAGAAGTAGTTCCAATAAGAACAATGGAATATATCAAAATTAGTCATTAAGTACATCCTACTATCACCAATGGGCTATACGACCTATTGCTGATATTTTAACATGGTCATTCTAAGGGAATTTCATCTATCTAGTCAATAAGTCTTTTGATCTCTACTGCTATCCCTTTTTTTAAAAAAATGGATGAGACCAGTTGATTTTCATGGCACTAATCAAGTGTCTGTGAGAAGAGGTGACTTAGTTTGTTGGGCTTCTTAAAACACATTATTTCTCAGTGAAGTCTGTTGTGTCTAAATTCAGAAAATTGTGATGGACTTTAAGGTCCCTAGTAAATATTGTCTTAATGTTGGAGATCAGAAAGGGTGTCTCTGATTTATTCTTTATGTGCTGCACCTCTATCTCACCTTCCATGAGCTATTCAGATGGAGCATGTGGTAGGTTCTTTCACCTTCCATAACTCTTACGGTAAGCTAAGAAAAAGTCACCTTCTAAACTACACGTAGATTTCACCTTGAGTCTCTTCAATCTGAGTCCTTATCAGAATAACAGATTTGGAAAGGACCCTGGAGGTCTTCTAGTCCAACCCCCTGCTCAAGCAGGAGACCCTATACCATTCCAGATAAGTGGCTGTCCAGTCTCTTCTTGAACGCTTCCAATGATGGAGCCCCCACAACTTCTGTCCTATTGGTTGATTGTTCTCACTGTCAGGAAATCTCTCCTTAGTTCTAGTTTACTTCTCTCCATTGTAATTCCAAACAGTACCTGTATACTTTGAAACTCTGTCGTAACAAGTAGGGATGTCCTTGCAATGGGTTAATCAAAAAAAACAAGATGGCAGCCCATGATCACGTGATCAAAGCTCTTCCCTTTTTCGAATTCATCTCAGATGTAACATAGGTCAAGTAGATAAAAAAAGCCGAATCATTTAGGTTCAGCACATCATTGATACCCAGGCGTTGCCTTAACAGGCAGTCATGATGCTTTATGAACTGGGGTAATCCCATGTCATGTCAACATAAGGTGTATTTTAACATACTCATAACGTGTGTGAACCTAATCTTAAATTTGCCATTTCAGTTAAGTTCAACAAGTGGTAAGGTAGGTTCACTGATGTAATTAACAGATTAACAGAGTTGGAAGGGATCTTGTAGGTCATCTAGTCCAACCCCCCTCCCCAAGCAGGAGACCCTACACCATTTTTGACAGATGGCAGTCCAGTCTCTTCTTGAAAGCCTCCAGTGATGAAGCTCCCTCAATTTCCGAAGGCAACTTCTGTTCTCACTGTTGTTTGTTCTCACTGTCTTATTTCCAGGTTGACTCTCTCCTTGTTCAGTTTCCATCCATTATTCTTTGTGTGGCCTTCAGGTGGTTTGGAGAATAGCTTGACCCCCTCCTCTCTGTATCAGCTCCTCAAATACTGGAAGACTGCTATCGTGTCTCCTCTGGTCGTTCGCTTCACTAGACTGGACATGCCTAGTTCTTCCAACTGTTCATCGTTATGTTTTAGCCCCCAGTCCCCTCATCTTCTCTTCCGCTATTCTCTGCACTCTTTCTATAGTCTCAACATCTTTTTTATAGTGTGGTGACCAAAACTGCATGTAGTATTTAGGTGTGGTTTTACTAAGGCTTTATAGGGTGGTATTAGTACCTCACTTGATCAGTTTCCATCCATTATATCTTGTCTGGCCTTCAGGTGCCTTGGAAAATAGCTTGACCCCCTCCTCTCTGTGGCAGCCCCTCAAATATTGGAAGAATGCTATCATGTCTCTCTTCAGTAGACTAGCCATGCCCAGTTCCTGAAACCATTCTTCATATGTTTTAGTCTCCAGTCTTGGTTGCTCTTCTTTGCACTCTTTCTAGAATATCAACATCTTTTTTATAGTGTGGTGACCAAACTGAATGTGGGATTCTAGGTGTGGTTTTACTAAGGCTTTATATATAGTCCAATCCCGCCCAAGCAGGAGACTCTACACCATTTCCAACCAATGGCAATTCAGTCTCTTCTTTAAAGCCTCCAGTGATGAAGGCCCCAGAACCTCTGAAGGCAACTTTATGAAAGCTAGTCAAAAGTTGGCTCTCATAAAATGCCTCCTTATTTCTAGGTTGAATCTCTCCTTAGTCAGTTTCCATCCATTATTTCTTGTCTGACCTTCTGGTGCTTTGGAAAATAAGTTGACTTCCTCTTCTTTGTGGCAGCCCCTCAAATATTAGAAAGCTGCTCTCATGTCGCCCCTGGTCCTTCTCTTCCCTAGACTGGCCAGGCCCAGTTCCTGCAACCGTTCATCATATGTTTGAGCCTCCAGTCCCCTCATCATCCTGGTTGCTCTTCTCTGCACTCTTTCCAGAGTCTCAACTTCTTTCCTATAGTGTGATGACCAAAACTGGATGCAATATATTCTACATGAGGTCTTACAATTCTTCCACTTTCTACTCCGTAAGCAGAGGTGGGTTTCTGCCAGTTCGGCCGAGATTGGGTGATAGTGGCGGTGGCGGGAGGCTCCGCCCACACGCCTGGACGCTTCTGCACATGAGCGAACCGGTAGTGAAAAGGAAACTTAAGGGTGTGAGTCAGGAGTGGGTTCCTGCCAGTTCTAACCTCTTCTATAGAAGAGGTTCCACAAATCTACAGTGCCGTTTAGAACCGGTTCCAGCTCCCTCCCCCCGCCCGTCCACACATCATCAAGATGAAGAGTTAGGAGTTGAAGTCCACAAGTCTTAAAGCTGTTATGTTTGAACACCCCGGGGGTTTTTTTCTAAAGGGTTAGGGGTGCAAGGGTCTTGTAACTTGACAGCTTTAAGACTTGCGTGCTTCAAATGCCAGAGTTCCTGAGCCAACATGACTGGAGGAGGAATTCTGGGAGTTGAAGTCCACAAGTCTTAAAGCTGTCAAGTTTGAACACCCCTGGGATTTTTTTCTAAAGGGTTAGGGGTGCAAGGGTCTTGTAACTTGACAGCTTTAAGACTTGCGTGCTTCAAATGCTAGAGTTTCTGAGCCAACATTTTGTTGGCTCAGAAACTCTAGCAAGAGCGTTGTTAAGTGAGTTTCACCACATTTTGCAAGTTGGCCACGCCCACCCAGTCACATGGCTGGCAAGCCACTCCCACAAAGCAGGCCACATCTACAGAAGAGGTTATAAGCAATTTTTGAAACCCACCCCTGGCGTGAGTATGCGTGGTTGGGGGAAGTAGGGGAAAGGGGAAGAAAAGAATAGGAAGTAGAGTCACAAATGATGTGATCCTTATGGCTGACTTCAAAAACAATAAAGACTGACGAAGGGAAAAAAATTAGCTGCGAACGGAGAGTAATAACAGAGGTTATAATTCCAGGGTTTTAAGGTGGTGATCCCCACAGCTCTGCAGCTGCATTGCAAAGGGCACAACCTTTCAGCCAAGTGAGTAATTGAGGTCACCCTCTAAACCATCAAGCCAGGACAAAATCTGATTCGATTCAGTGTAACTCACTTAAAGTGTAATTAATAGAGTGTGATTACCTCCCTCTATACAATCGTTTTCCTCCTGTGTTACATAGAAGTTATAATTTGAGGCTGCCAGACTGAGGGGGGGGGGGCTTTTAGATTGCACCCAGGATAATTGGGGGGGAGGGGGCCCTGCGTGGTGTTTCCGATTTTTTTAAAATTACTTTTAATTAAATACATATATACATGTGTGTGTTTGTGTGTGTCAGTGGTGGGTTTCGGATCCCGTTGCAACCAGTACGGTAAGTAGCGCCTGTGATGCTCCAGCTGCTCATTGGAGCATTGTGCAGGCACCGTATGCTTCATGTGCGGGAGCCCCGATCAGCTCAAATAGAGGTAAGGATGGCAGGTGGGCTCTCTGGAGCAGCGTGCTGGAACAGTACCTGGTGCTCCCAGCAGGCACCGGTATGCCGGTACCAGAGCGTACCGGTTGTATCCCACCACTGGTGTGTGTGTGTGTGTATTTAATTAAAATAACTTCCTCCTTATTCCAGGTTGAATCTCTCCTTGGTCAGCTTCCATCCATTATTCCTTGTTTGGCCTTCAGGTGCTTTGGAAAATAGCTTTGACCCCGCTCCTCTCTGTGGCAGCCCCTCAAATATTGGAAGACGGCTCTCCTGTCTCCCCTGGTCCTTCTCTTCCCTAGACTGGCCAGACCCAGTTCCTGCAACCGTTCATCGTATGTTTGAGCCTCCAGTCCCCTCATCATCCTGCTTGCTTCTCTCTGATGTCTCAACATCTTTATTATAGTGTGGGTGACCATAAACTCGAAGACCTCCAAGGTCCCTTCCAACTCTGTTATTTCCCCTAAGATAGCCCTCTGGGTGGAATAGCGGGCCTTGGCCCTTGGTTCTCCCAAAATGTTCCCTCTTCCTTTGTCCCAGGAATGCCGTCAGAGCTGCCTGCTGCTTCTGCCAACCTGGCAGTTTGGAAGCATGTAAAAAATGCAAATAGAAAAATAGGGGCCACCTTTGGTAACAGCGTTCCGTGTGCCTTTGGCATTGAGTCATGCCAGCCACATGACCACGGAGACGTCTTCAGACAAGCGCTGGCTCATCGGCTTTGAAACAGAGATGAGCACCGCCCCCTAGAGTCCAGAACAACTAAGACATATGTGTGAGGGGAAGCCTATTCTTTTTATTCCCAAAAAGGAAGGTTTTTGCTTGCTTGTTTAAATATGATGCTGTTTGTTTAACTTCTTGCCAAGGTGAAGCTATTCAGCTTTTGAAACATCCACCAGTACTGATTGATTCTGACACATAATTTGCATGCAAGTGCCAGTTTCCCTTCAGGTCTGATGGAAAGTGGAGAGCAAGAGAATAGAATTGGAGGGATCTTGATTGATTGATTGATTGATTGATTCATTCATTCATTCATTCATTCATTCATTATCAAAGTGTGCTATGAGTGGTAAGTGGCACTCTATGGCATTGCTGGTGGGGCACAGACGGCATTTCCAGTAGTTTCCTCTCCTTTTCCTTGCTTGGGGCTTTATGCTGAAGAGAGATACGTGAATTCTTTGTGACCTAACATCTAGACGTCATCCTTGAGTTACAACAGTTCATTTAAGGACCATTCCTTAAGTTACAACAGCACTTTAGAAAATGACTTACGTCTCTCTTTTTTTTTTTTACACTTACGACTGTTGCAGTATCCCTATGGCCATGAGATCAAAATTCAGACACTTGGCAACTGACTCATATTTACGACAGTCGCAGTATCCTGGGACCTTGGAGGTCTTCTAGGCCAACGCCCTGCTCAAGCAGAAGACCCTAGGCCATTTCAATCAATCAATCACATAGAGCTGGAAGGGACCTTAGAGATCTAGTCCAACCCCCTGCTCAAGCAGAGGACCCTGATTGAGTACGGTCTACGCACTTGCAGTTCCCTGCCCACAGAGCTGGAGCCAATCCCAAGTGGCATCTTTTCCAGGCAAGGCTGCTCCTTCTGCCAGCTGAATCAGCCGCCCACGGAGCCGGTCTTGTGAGCTGCGTGTGACCAGCAGCCTTGACTTGTTGCCACTGCTCTGATAAATTAGACTGTTGCCTGATTGTTCTGGGAAAGAAGGAAGGACTCCTTCTCTCCACCCTCCACCCCCCACCCCCCACCCCAGAACACCAGCAGATAAGCTCTCATTTAACATTTAACAGAGTAACAGAGTTGGAAGGGACCTTGGAGGTCTTCTAGTCCAACCCCCTGCTCAAGCAGGAGACCCTATACCCGGGATGGCGAACCTATGGCACGCGTGGCACAGGTGGCAGACGGAGCCATTTGTCAGGGCACGCGAGGCATTGCCCTGTCAGCTGGCCAGCAGGCGCATGCTAAGTTCAGCCTTTTTTAAAGCCATTTTTCACTCTCCCCAGGCTCCAGAGGCTTTATAGGAGCCTGGGGAGGGTGAAAACAGATTCCCCCCCCAGAGGTCCTCCAGAGGCTTCAGGAGCTTCCGTGAAGCCCCCAGAGCGCAAAAAATCCAGCCCTATGGGCAAACCGGAAGTTCGGGTTTGCTTTCAGGGCCGGTTTAAGCCCTCCTGAACCTTCAGGAGCCTTCCAGAAGCTTCCCTGAAGGCTCCAGAGGACTAAAAACAAGCAAACCGGAAGTCTGCTCCCGAACTTCCGGTTTGCTTGTAGGGCTGGTTTTTTTGCGCTCCGGGGGCTTCACAGAAGCTCCTGAAGCCTCCGGAGTGCCTCCAGGAGGGTGGGGGAAGCTGTTTCCACCCTCCCCAGGCTGCTATAAAGTCTCTGGAGCCTGGGGAGGGCAACAAAAGCATGCAAAAAATGGGGGGTCACGCCTGGCATGCGCGCTGGGGGGTCGTGCATTGCATTATGGGTGTGGCACACTCGTGCACAACTCCCCTGCGCCAGAGCCAAAAAAGGTTCGCCATTGCTCCCCTATACTAAGGTGACCAACTTTTTTACAATGAAAAGGAGGACAAAACACATTCTATTCTAGACAAGTCTGTGTCCGGTCTCTTTTTGAAAGCCTCCAGTGATGGAGCACCCACCACTTCTGGAGGCAAGTTGTTCCACCGGTTAATTGTTCTAACTGTCAGAGAGTTTCTCCTCAGTTCTAAGTTGCTTCTCTCCTTGATTAGTTTCCACCCATTGCTTCTTGTTCTGCCCTCAGGTGCCTTGGAGAATAGTTTGACTCCCTCTTCTTTGTGGCAACCCCTGAGATATTGGAACACTGCTATCATGTCTCCCCTAGTCCTTCTTTCTCTTAAGCTAAACATACCCAGTTCCTGCAACTGTTTTTCATATGTTTTAGTCTCCAGTCCCCCAATCATCTTTGTTGCTCTTTGTCACTGCGTTATTTTGGTTTGCCTACTTGGGCTTCTATTCTGAGTTATACGTAGAAATTTTTTTTCTTATCTGACAATGATTTACTGCGCATGTTTTCATAATAGGTCACACATTCTTGTACTTTCCTTCTGATCTTCCGTTTGCCCGCCGAAGGAGGCGGGCAACACAGCTCTGCCAAAAATGTAGATAGTAAGATTTGTATTTTATTTTATTTCATATTAAAGTTTGTTTTCATTAGAACATGTTCTCGGGTTTCATTTTCTGCTTATTCAGAGATACAATAATACAATAATACAATAGTAGAGTTGGAAGGGACCCTGGATATTAAGTATCAGGTAATAACTGACAGACAACCAGTAACAGTAACTGATTTATTCAACTTAGTAACTGTAACTGAACTGAAAGCCGGTTGACAGCTATTTATATTCTCCAGCAGTCACGCCGGTAGCCAATAGGGGCTTGATGCTCGTGCCGCCCTGGAACCTGTTTAAAACGACCAATCCTGGGTGCGCGTGGACAGGCCTCCTCTAGCGCCACCTGCTGGTGGACGCTCCGAGAATACAACACTCCTTCCCCCTTGTCCGCGCATGCGTAATCCTGGAACCTGGTTGGCCTTCTGCGCACGCGCTGCGATCTTCTTAGCTGTGGAGTGACTGCCGCCGTAGAGGGAGGATCGCTTCGAGGAAGTGTCCATGAAGGGCCAAACCGTGGAACTCCTCCCAACTCACCAGGTAGATAGCTTGCCGGTATCGGATCATTGATTTGGCCGCCGGAGCTAGTTGTTCGATCAGATCTGGGCTGATGGGCGGCGTCGACAGGTCTTTGTGAACTTGGAATAACATTTGGAACATTTGAGTTGTTTGACGCTGCACCGGTGTCTCTTCGCCTCAGCTGATCTATGTGCCTCCTCCACACTCTTCCATCTCCAAGGAGGACCCTATAGGAACAGGGCCCTGTTAGCTCCGATACAACACCAGGCACCCATTTAGGATCCCCTGCAAAGTTTTTAGCGAACACTCTTTCCCCTACCATGAAAACCCTAGGGGGGGGAGAGGATGGGTAGGAAGGGGTAGCGTAAAAGGGATGTAATCTGTCTAAGGTCGTACGTAGTTTCCTTCCCATTAACAACTCGGAAGGGGCTTTGCCAGTTATTGGGCAAGGGGTGGTATGCTGGCATCTTAAGAATGTGGCTACTCTTTGCTGCATTGGCAAATGAGCCATGCGTGCCAGTGATTCCTTGGCCGTGCGCACCGCGCGCTCTGCCATTCCATTAGCCGCCGGGTGGAAGGGAGCCACGGGAGCGTGGCGAATGCCCTGGCGTTGGAGAAATGTCTGAAATTCTTGTGAAGTAAATTGGGGCCCGTTATCCGACACTATGATGTCAGGTAACCCATGTGTTGTGAATAAGTTGTCTAAGATTTTTATAGTGGCTGCAGACGTAGTGGAATGCATAGGGAACATTTCTACCCATTTTGACCACGCATCAATTACCAAGAAGAAGGTGGTTCCCTCTATTGGTCCTAAAAAATCCACGTGGAGTCTGCTCCACGGCGATCTGGGTTGTTCCCATTCTCTGGATGGGGCTGCTGGTGGTGCGGGGCGGACCTGCTGGCATTGGGGGCATTCCTGTACCCACGCTGCAATGTCCGCATCCATGGAGGGCCACCATATGTAACTGCGCCCCAGGCATTTCATACGGACAATGCCAGGGTGGCCCTCATGGAGACGAGATAGCAGTGCCTGGCGCAATTTGCTAGGGATTACTATTCTGTGTCCCCAGAGGAGGCAGCCTTGGAGAGATGACAGTTCCGTTCGGCGGCGATAGAATGGCAGTAGTGGCTGGTCTATATCAGAATTAGGCCATCCACTGCGGACGAAATGAATTATTTTTGAGATGATGGGGTCTGCTTTGGAATGTATTGCTATGTCTGATGCAGACAGTGGAAGTTGCAATTCATCTAAAAGGCAGATTGTTTCTGTAGGAGCTGGGTCCAATACCGGAATCGGTAAAGGGCAGCGGCTCAAAGCATCTGCATTGCCCATTGTTATGCCTGGCTTATGGATCAGCGTGTAGTTATAGGCTGATAAGAATTCCGCCCAACGGGACATGCGGGGAGATAAAATTTCTGGAGTGGGGCGGTCGCCAGCTAAAATGCCTAGAAGTGGTTTGTGGTCCGTTAGGAGGGTAAATGGCCGCCCATACAGGTAATGGTGGAAACGTTTTACTCCCGCAACGGCGGCCAGCGCCTCCTTGTCCAGCTGGCTATAATTACGCTCAGGCTTGGACAAGGTGCGGGAGTAGAACGCTATGGGGGCCTCTGAGCCGTCAGGATATACATGGCTCAGCACTGCGCCAACTCCAAATGGAGAGGCGTCACAAGCTAGCTGCAGGGGCCACTTCTCGTCGTATTGCGCTAGCACTGGTGGAGCTGTCAAAGCCTTTTTGACAGCCGCGAGCGCCTGCGCCTCGCGGCTGGTCCAGAGCCATGGTGCTGAAGTGTCTAAAAGTCGGTGGAGGGGCTCTGCTAACGACGCTTTGTGTGGAATGAACGACGAATAAAAATTGAGGAGGCCTAGGAAAGCCTGCAACTCAACCTTATTGGTTGGGGTTGGTGCGGAAAGGATTGCCTCCACTTTTTTTGGTGATGGGTGGATTCCATCTTTATTTATCAGGAATCCCAGGAATTCTACGGCAGGGACTCCCAATTTACACTTTGATGCCTTCAGATGGAGGCCTGCAGCCCGGAATTTTTGGAGGACCACACGTAGTGATTTTATTAACGTGGGGGCGTCTTTGGCTGCGATGAGCACATCATCGAAATAGGGTGTGACCCCAGGAATGCCATGGAGCAACCGCTCCATCAATCCCTGGAATATTCCTGGGGCCACACTGACGCCGAATTGCAGCCTACGACATTTAAAGGCCCCGCGGTGGGTGACTATTGTCTGTGCCAGTGCTGTGGCTTCATCAACAGGTAGCTGTTGATAGGCCTGGGCTAGATCCAATTTTGCGAATATCTTACCTCGTCCTAATGTGTGTAGTACGTGCTGGACTACCGGTACTGGGTGGGGATGTGCTTGGAGGGCTTTATTAATTGTTGTTTTAAAATCTGCGCATATTCTTACAGAACCGTCAGATTTTAGGGGAACAACAATTGGAGTTTCCCAAGGGGAAAAATCGACTGGTTGTAGAACTCCTTGTTCCAGGAGTTTGTCAATTTCCGCGTCTACTTTCGCCTTTAAGGCGAATGGTAGACGTCTGGCCTTAAGCCTGATGGGAGCTATTGAAGGGTCGAGGTTTAAAGATATTGGGGAGCCCTTGTAGCAGCCTAATGATGGTGAAAAAAACATCTTTGAATTCCGCAATTAGTGAGGTGAAATTGTTAGTAGGTAAGGAAGAGTATTGCGTTGCATGGATGCCAGTTATTGACAAACCCAGAGCACTGAACCAATCGAGCCCCAATAAAGAGGCCAGGGGATCCTGTACCACTAATAATGGTAGGTGGCCTGTGAAGGAGCCATAAGTAACTAGTAGCTTAGCGCAGCCTAGGAGCTTGATGGAGTTTCCCTGGTAGTCTTTCAGGCGGCAGTTTGCTGGGCTGAGTTGCTTTACTTTGTAGTGGGGTAGAATAGATGATAATGTTTGCCAAGAAATAATTGAGCGAGCTGAGCCTGTATCTAGCTCCATAGAGCAAGGCCGGCCTTCGAGGAAGATAGTCAGGTGCATCTTACCGCGACCTCCTGCAGATGCGGATGCTGAGTCGACAACCCATTCGGGGTTGTATTCTTGGATGTCTCCCAGAGATAGAGAATTTAGGCGGCGATTTGGTGGGGCAGGTGCAGAAAAACGGTAGGCAGCATTTTGATTTTGTGGCCGGTTATCAGGAGCGGAGGAGCGGCATATTGCTGCTAAGTGTCCTTTTTTCCCGCATTTCCGGCAAATAGCTGCCCTAAATCGGCAGGTTGAGCGTGCGTGCTTGCCGCCGCAGCTCATGCAGGCGCGACTGTCTCTAAAATTTAATGATTGCAGACGATCTATTGCTAAGTCAATTTCTGATTGTATAGAGGAGGCTAGTTGTTGATGATTTACTTGAGGCGATGGAAACTGTTGTCCCGTTGGCAACGGCTGTGGCAACCGTCTACGGTCAGGGGTTGACTGTTCGGCCATCTCCGCTGCGCGAGCCTCATCAACGGCAATTTTCAAAGTGAGGTCTGACCGGGATAGAATTCGGCGATGTAATTTAACGTCTTTCAGACCATAAATAAATTGTTCCAACAGGGCTTCGTCCAAATCAGCAAATTCACAAGGAATAGCAGCCGCACGGAGCGCAGCCACGTAGTGGCTTATGGATTGCCCCTCTCCTTGAATGCAGTGGCGAAAATCTTGTCGCCTTGCAAAACGTGAAGGTGCCGGTTCATAATGTGTTTTTAATTTTGCCATTAATGTTTCCCAAGGCACCGTGTGTACAGGGGTGGGAGCTGAGAGAGCTCTTGCGGTTGCGAACATCTCTGGTCCACAGTAGTTTAAAAATATGCCTCTTTTCCTCTCCAGGGAAAGGCTTGTTAAGTCGTGTGCCAGGAGGAAACATTCAAACCTTTCCACAAACGCCTCCCAGGTTTCTGCCTCCATACGAAATGGGGCGAACATCGATGAAGTAGTCATTGTAACTTGTTTTGCTGGGTTGGATCCGCCCGTCCTCGTCGCCAGTATTAAGTATCAGGTAATAACTGACAGACAACCAGTAACAGTAACTGATTTATTCAACTTAGTAACTGTAACTGAACTGAAAGCCGGTTGACAGCTATTTATATTCTCCAGCAGTCACGCCGGTAGCCAATAGGGGCTTGATGCTCGTGCCGCCCTGGAACCTGTTTAAAACGACCAATCCTGGGTGCGCGTGGACAGGCCTCCTCTAGCGCCACCTGCTGGTGGACGCTCCGAGAATACAACACTGGAGGTCTTCTAGTCCAACCCCCTGCCTAGGCAGGAAACCCTATACCGTTTCAGACAAATAGCTATCCAACATCTTCTTAAAGACTTCCAGTGTTGGGGCATTCACAACTTCTGGAGGCAACTTCTGTTCCACTGATTAATTGTTCTAACTGTCAGGAAATTTCTCATCAGTTCTAAGTTGCTTCTCTCCTTGATTAGTTTCCACCCATTGCTTCTTGTTCTACCCTCAGGTGCCTTGGAGAATAGTTTGACTCCCTCTTCTGTGTGGCAACCCCTGAGATATTGGAAGACTGCTCTCATGTCTCCCCTAGTCCTTCTTTCTCTTAAGCTAAACATACCCAGTTCCTGCAACCGTTCTTTATATGTTTTAGATATGCTTCTTGGAAGGGCTGACAATCCGCACCTCGTTAATCGAAGGTGGGGGGAAACTTCCCCTCCTTCACACTCTTTTCCACACTTTTCCACACTCAATATTTCAGGATCTGCCACAAAGCTGAGGGGGTCCACCTATTTTCCAAAGCACCAGAAGGCAGGACCAGAAGCAATGGATGGAAACTAAGCAAGGAGAGAAGCAACCTAGAACGAAGGAGAACCTTCCTAACAGTGAGAACAATTAACCAGCGGAACAGCTTTGCCTTCAGAAATCATGGGCGCTCCCATTGGAGGTTTTTAAAAATAGACTGGACACCACTTGTCTGAAATAGCGTAGGGTGTCCTGCTTGAACAGAGGGTTGGACTAGATGACCTCTGAGGTACCCTTCCAACTCTATTACTCTGTCTTTTGCATACTTTTTGCTTATTTATAAATGAATAAACCCAGAGAAGCATTTCTCCATTTTCCAGCCAACCGTTTGCCCAGCTTAGGAGGTGAGGTTTGAGGGAGCTCCAGCCCTTATCTTCCCCTCCTGCAACGCAAGGCTGAAAACAGATGTGGTACATGAAAACAAATAGGCTTGTGATACAAATCCAGATGACAGGAAATACAGTCTTAAGGATTAAAGCTTTCCTTTGTTATAAGGCCCATCAGATTGCAAAATATGCTTGGAAGATGAGCCATGCTCCCGGCTGTCCAGGGGCCAATAATGTCCGAGACATCAGAGCATCAGGTGAATGGTGCAAATTATGTTATCCCAGGAAAGAGGGAAAAATGCATTAAAACATTGCATGCCCCAGCATTCTTCTTTTATACGTTGCATTCCATATATTTTTTTAAATATCGATACATTTCATTTGTTTCATTGACTGATTTAAAGCAGATTTTTCCCCCAGTGTTGATTTAAACCCAGCTCTTTGGCGGTGGGCTCCTCATTCCTCGATTAATAAAATAGAATGATATGAATTTTCCCAGAGAGTTGGCTTCACATGTGGTCGCTTTATGCTTCTCGCAATGCTTTCGCTTGTTCGTCATGGATGCCTGTACCTCAGACATGGTGTGTGTGTGTGTGTGTGTGTGTGTTTGTGTGTGTGTTTTTGGAACTTTCTTCTAATTCTGGATTTTTTGGCTACTGCCATTTTGCCGGTGTCTGCTGTGGGAGGTAGACCTCCATTCCTCTTTCTCTTGGCTCAATTGCTCTGTCTGGAGAGATGCTTTTCCTGGCCAATTCGGCCAAGCCCATCCCAGCATCATTAACCCAAAACAGGGGCTGAAGCCACAAGCATCTCCTCAAATCACCGACTGTAATTTTACTCAGAGAGCATTTTTTTCCCTGCCAACAGAGCAGGCCCAAAACACATGGAAGCATTTTTCCCACTGATAAATTTAGGATGGAGAAAACACCAAAGGAGGTTTTTAAAAGGGGGCCTATTTTCCCTCTGGAGTGTAGGAAATAATGATTTGTCAAAGAGCTGAACTTCCTAGAATTGTCCTAATTACCCTTTTTTAAAATATATATATATAAATTTAACAAGGGCGTTTTTATATTTGTTGGTAAGAAAGTGCAGGCTTTCAAGCAAAGCATAAGGTGGGGGTTTTGCCCCCGGCCACCCACATGTAAAGAGATTCATTGCTTGAAATGACTAGATGGGCTGAGAATTATAATACACGGCAGTAAAACAAATCAGTTAAAATTAAAACCTCAACGGTTATTAGTCCAGTCACTCCGGGTCACGTACCATTGGCATAACAGCCGATGAAATCAAAATAAAACCAGCAGTGAACGAGAGATACAATGGTTTTATTTGGAGAAATTTGTAATAGCAGGGGAAGGAAGGAAAGAAAAAGGAAGAAAGGAAAGAAAGAAAGAACGAAAAAAGAAAGAAGGAAGGGAAAAAAGAAAAGAAAGAAAGAAAGAAAGAAAGAAAGAAAGAAAGAAAGAAAGAAAGAAAGAAAGAAAGAAAGAAAGATTAAATCTCCCAGCGCTCGGTCACAGCCTCCCTTCAAGTAGTAACTCTTTCCTTCCCTCCCCCCCTCTCTCTCTTTCCCTTCCTCCCTCTCTCTCTCTCTTTCCCTCCCTCCCTCCCTCTCTTTCCCTCCCTCCCTCCTTCTCTCTTTCCCTCCCTCCCTCTCTCTCTTTCCCATCCCTCCCCTTCCCTCTCTTTCCCTCTCTCTCTTTCCCTCCCTCTCTCTTTCCCTCCCTCCCTCCCTCTCTCTTTCCCTCCCTCCCTCTCTCTCTTTCCCTCCCTCCCTCTCTCTCTCTTTCCCATCCCTCCCCTTCCCTCTCTTTCCCTCTCTCTCTCTTTCCCTCCCTCTCTCTCTTTCCCTCCCTCCCTCCCTCCCTCTCTCTTTCCCTCCCTCCCCCTCTCTCTTTCCCCTCCCTCCCCCTCCCTCTCTTTCCCTCCCTCCCTCTCCCTCTCTTCCCCTCCCTCCTCTCTTTCCCTCCCTCCCTCTCTCTTTCCCTCCCACCTTCCCTCTCTCTCTTTCCCCTCCCTTCCCCTCCCTCTCTTTCCCTCTCTCTCTCTTTCCCTCCCTCCCTCTCTCTTCCCCCCCTCTCTCTCTTTCCCCTCCCTCTCTTTCCCCTCTCTCTCTCCCTCCCTCTCTCTCTTTTCCTCCCTCCCTCTCTCTCTTTCCCTCCCTCTCTTTCCCTCCCTCCCTCCCTCTCTCTCTTTTTCCCTCCCTCCCTCCCTCCCTCCCTCTCTCTGAGGTCAGTTTTAAAAGCACCGGAGCTCTTTGGACCCACATGCCAAGCTCTTCTCTCAACTCCAGCAGTTTTATGACAGCTCTGGGGGCCTCTTCACAATCCGAGCTTCCTTTCTGGGTGTCCCTCGGCTGCTGCTGAAGAAGTTGCAAGGCTCCCCCGTCCCACCGAAGGATCCCTGCGCAGGCCAGCTTTTTAATTAGCAACGGCAGCTCAGGAAGCTCTCCCAGGTGGATTGCGGCCTGCGCTGGCTAATCTGCCCCCTGTTTAAAATTCCTTAAACAGGTTTTGACCCAACAAAAGCTTTGATTTCCCCATTGTGGCTGAAAGGGAACAGATGTTGTGGGCTGGAGACCCCGAGTGTGTCGGTTGCAGTCAAAGCCCCCCCCTCCGCTCCCTGTGATGGGTGGGTGGACAGACAGAGGGGGTTGCCTTCTGCATTCGAATGGATGCTGTTTGCGTGAATCCCCCAGGAGTTCTGCAGAAACACCTGCAGAGGAAAAGTGACAGGTGTCCTCCCCTTCCTCAGCCATCCTTAAAAAAATAACAGAAAGGAAAGGAATCTATTTCAAAACTCTGTGTGTGTGAGAGAGAGAGGGAGGGAGGGAGGGAGAGGTGGGTTTGGACTGGTTCGGCTGAACTGGTACTGGTTTGGCAGCCTGGGCGTTAGAACCGGCAGTGATTCAGGCCTGCCACATCCCAGAACCGGGGCCATCATCTTGATCTGCATCTTTTCTGAAAGTAGATTGGTACAGAGGTGATTTTTCCGTTCTACGCATGCGCAGCACAACTGTAATTGCACAAATGTATTTTTTTAATGTTTCTAACGTTTTGCACATGTGCGGACCTATTTTTGTGCAAATGCGGACATGCGGGGAGCAGCAATGCCGGGAGCAACCTACCCCTGGTGTGTGTGTGTGTGTGTGTGTGTGTGTGTGTGTTTTCACTCTCTTTGTTACGATGGCTAGGTTGTTCCCGTCCAGAGGCTCCAAAAAGATTGTTTTTTTAAAAATAAAATATTAATTCTCAATCAGATATTGTTGAACTCCAATGAAAAACGGACTAAGAAACTATTTAACTTTCTATTAAATTTGAAGATGGAAGATGAACACGTAAAAGAAACAATAATGCAGTGGGCCAACAACGTTGGATAGAATATAGAACTGGAGAAATGGCAAACTATATATGGGAAAGAAATTATAAAGTAGCAAAAAGGAATTTTTTAAAGCATAGTTAAAATGTAAAAGGTTAGCGGTTGGTCCTGCAATGCACTGGACCAGGGGTGGGTTGCCGCTTGCATTACTGCCAGTTTGGTGCATGCGCATGCCAGAAGCTCGCTCTGCGTGCATGCACGGTTGCCCATAAACAGGTCTGTGAATGCAAAGTACATTAAAAATGGGGGGGGGGGGAAATGCCGCATCAACCGGGGAACGTGGCAGGCCTGGGGTCTCTGCCGTTTCCGGCAACTCAGGTCTGCAAACCACTACCGGTTCGGTCGAACCGGTCCAAACCGGTAGGAACCCACCTCTGTACTGGACCTTTTCAAAGGTGGGTGAATGCAATCTGCACCTTTTCTGGAAGTAGATTGGTACAGAGGTGGTATTCAGCAGGTTCTGACCAGTTCTGGAGAACCGGTAGCGGAAATTTTGAGTAGTTCGGAGAACCGGCAAATGCCACCTCTGGCTGGCCACGCCCCCTTCTATTCTCTGCCTCCCGAGTCCTAAATGATCGGGAGGGAAGGGGGATTTTACAGTATCCTTCCCTTGCTATGCCGATCAAGCTATGCCCACCAAGCAGAGGTGGACTGAACCAGTAGTAACTTGGCGGCCTGAGTCACTGGACCCAGGCCTGCCGTGCCCCTGAACTGGTTCTCCTCCGGCGGTGCCATCCTGATTTTCGGTTCTGCGCATGGACAGAACAATTTTCATTGCAGAAATGCAATTTTCTTTTCTTTTCTGACGTTTTGCACGCCGAACCGGCAGTAATGCCAGCAGCACCCCACCCCTGCCACCAAGCCATGCCACGCCCACCCAGCCACACCCACAGAACTGGTAGTAAAAAAAAATGAATCCCATCCCTGAATTGGTAGCAAAATGTCTGGGAGAAACCCATGGGAAATGTCTGCATTCCAGTCATTGGGACATCAGGTTTTTCTCGTCTGCATTTTTTCCTTTCCAGCCCAGAGCATCTGGTAGCATTCATTGGGTGGGTTCACACATCATATTTAACAGGGTTGGCTGAAAGTGTACAAGCTTCCAAGCCTGGGTTGTGTTAACCTTGGGTTAGTTTCTAATAAGGTGTGGCAAAAGCCCTGCCTATTTGCTCCGTTTATAATTACGATGGTGTATGAACGCAGAAATTTCGACATTAGCCCATTGGAGCTTGTACAGTCTTTAAGGTCTGATGCAGAGAAGAAACTGCCCATTCTCTCCCATCCTAGAGCTATTGAGATATGGAATTCATTAGGTAGTTTTGCACAGGTAGTCCTCCGCTTACAACGACAACTGGTTTAGATTGCTAAGTGAGAAAATTGTTAAGTGGATTTTAGCTTGTTTTACAACTTTTCTTGCATGGAGTGGAGTGAAATGGAATAGGATAGGATAGGATAGGATAGGATAGGATAGGATAGGATAGGATAGGATAGGATAGGACAGGATAGGATAGGATAGGATAGGATAGGACAGGACAGAACAGAACAGAACAGAGGAATGAAGAATAGGATAGGATAGGATAGAACAGAACAGAACAGAATAGAGGAATGAAGAATAGGATAAGATAGGATAGGATAGAATAGAACAGAACAGAACAGAACAGAACAGAACAGAATACAATAGAGGAATGAAGAATAGGATAGAATAGGATAGGATAGGATATGGGAATGAAGAATAGAATAGAATAGAATAGAATAGAATATTGGAATAAAGAATGGAATGGAATGGAATGTAGAATAGAATAGAATAGAATAGAATAGAATAGAATAGAATAGAATAGAATAGAATAGTTGGAAGGGGTGTTGGAGGTCTTCTAGTCCAACCCCCTGCTCAAGCACCAAACCCTATACCAGTGATGGTGAATCTTGTCGGTACCAAGTGCCAGAAAAGGAGCACCTGCATGTGCTTTGCACATGCGCTTGTCTGGGATGTGACCCGGAAGAGGAGCTGCTCAGGGCGCATGCGCATGCCGGAAAATGCACTTCCGGTTTCTGGTGGTCACATGTGCCGGCCAGCTAGACTTCCGGATCATCTCAGTTCCAGGAGATGATCAGCTGGCTGGCATGCATATTCACCAACTCTTCCAGTTTCCGGCACTGCCGCATGTACGAAGGCCAGCTAATGGTCATGTGTGCATGTGCACCAGGAACCCGGAAGAAGTACGGGTGGTGATGCCCGTGCCATAGGTTCGCCATCACAGCCCTATGCCATTAGGGTTGGACTAGGAGACCTCCAAAGTCCCTTCCAGCCCTGTAATTCTTTCAAAAGGAAGGAAGGAAGGAAGGAAGGAAGGAAGGAAGGAAGGAAGGAAGGAAGGAAGGAAGGAAGGAAGGAAGGAAGGAAGGAAGGAAGGAAGGAATAGTCATTAAATAGAAAAGAACTTCACACATTGTGGTAAGACTTGCAAAGTTTAAGCCGCTCTCTTCTACTACGCCGTCATAACCAACATAAAGTATTTTGACTGCAACAAATCCTTATTGGGCCATGTGCTTTTTCCGCCTCCTGTGACTGCAAGCCGTTGCGATGGAAATGCCTTCAGGTTCACAACTTTGTTAGGGTTTCTTACCTTCCCCCCCCCCCACTCTCCCCGCACTGCAGGATTTACAAGCTGTTGCAATCCCCAGTGCTGCTCTTGAATTTTTTTCAACCCCCCACCCCCCTTTGGGGGTCTGATGAAAGGCAGATCACAGCTTCTCTGCTCTGGCTTGCATTAGAGCTCTCCTTCAGCGGTGGGTCTGTTTTCTGAAGTGGGCTTGGGAGAAAGAATGTTTAATGGAGAACAGAAGTGCTAAGTGGCTTAAATGGCACATACAGCAAATGTACACTTAAGCTATCAACAGTTCCGTCATTCCTTCCAGATTGGAACCACCAGAGGCTGGGCTTCTAACCTCTCCCATCTTGGAGCTCCATCTGTGAGAAGATGATGTGTTCGAAGGTCTGGAAGTTTTTTTTGTTTGTTTGTTTAAAAAAGTAGGGATTTTGAATGACCATGGTCACCTGCAGCTTGGACAATCTGGAACTGCGCGGTCCGATCTAAGCACACAAAATTGTCTGCTGCAATGTCTTGCCTGTCGATGACGTCTTCAGCTTCAACCACAATAATATACGTATCAGGGTTCCAAAAAGCATCAAAAGTAAATCAGAGTCCAAGGCAAAGTATTTATGAAGAGAGCCATGTTGGCACATCTGGGAAAACCCGAATCTGAAAGCTTCCCCGTTTCCCCCACCCAGTTGAAAGTTCAAGATCTTGCTCCCCACCCCCCACAAGTCCCATCCCATGGTCCAATCTCCCACTGCCATGCTGGCAGTTCCACCCATCCAGTTCCGGTCAGGTGCAAAGACAAAGGATGACCTTGATTTTCTAGAAAGAATTTTTTTTTTTTTTTTTATTAAAAGAGTTTTGTACAAACAAATTTTCCCCCTTTTCACCCCCCCCCTCCATACAATATAAATCTCATACAAATGCTATACCCCCCCCGCAAAAATTCACATTCAAATATTATACCAAACACTTTACCCCCTCCCCACCCCCCATCTTAAAATAGATTACTCATAACCCCTCTCCTCCCAACAAAAACTATAGAGATTAGTCTTAAATTAATAATAACACATTGATCATTTTCTAAGCTAATTTAACATCTATAACTCTTAATATAAATTTCTCCTAGCCTAACAATGTTTCATTAGTCCCATCTTCTAATTTATTCATACATATATATTGCCCCACCCTCCACCCTAACCCTCCCCCACCTCCCGCACAAACCCACCCCCCTGACTTCCGCTGTATACCACTCTAATAATTCCAAACATCCCATATACTATTTACTCTGATCATCTATCGGTCTAAACATTCTTACCTAAAGGCTAGATAATAACTCCTAGTCTGGTATTTATTCTGTATATAATCAATCCATTTTGCCCATTCCTGTGTGTAATCCTCCTGTTTCTGAGCTTTTAAGAAAGCTGAAATTTTTGCCATTTCAGCGAACCCCGCCACCTTCTGAATCCATTGATCAATTGTTGGCAAAAAATCTTTTTTCCAATGTTGCGCAATCAACAACCTAGCTGCTGTAACCATATACAAGGCCAATTTTGTTTCCCCTTTGGTAAAATCCTTAACTATACCCAATAAAAACATTTGTGGAGTGAATTGTATTCTTTTCTTAAATACATTCTGCATAACCCACCATATTTTTATCCAAAAAGCTTTAACCTTGTTGCAAGTCCACCATACATGAAAAAAGGTAGCATCTAGACACCCGCATCTCCAACATTTTGGTTGAACATTTGGGTACATGCATGATAATTTTTTAGGATCTAAATACCATCTGTAAAACATTTTATAAAAATTCTCCCTTAAATTCTGTGACTGTGTAAATTTAACATTCTGAACCCATATTTTTTCCCACGTTTCCAACATAACCACTTCACCAAAATTCTGAGCCCATTTAATCATACAATCCTTAACCAATTCACTTTCTGAGTCTCTTTCTAACAGTACATTATATATTCTTTTAACTTGTTTTGGACCAGTCTCTTTTATCTGCTTAATCAGTTCCACTTCTTTATCCATAAAGCCGACCCTGCGATCTTCTTCCCATCTCTTCTGAAGCTGTATGTAATGTAACCAATTTAAAGTAATTCCTTCTTCCAACAGCTGTTCCAAAGTTTTTAACTTCCATTCGCCCCCATCAGCAATAAGCACATCTTTATATAAACAACCCCCGAGTGACTTAATATTCATAATCCCCATGGTGTCTGCAAGATCCAACCAAAGCGGTATTTTATAATCCCAATTGGGCCGGTGCTTCTTCCATATTCTCATCAAGGCACTACGGAGAACATGGTTGTTGAACACTTTATCCACCCTGTCTTCATAAAAAAGATATGCATGCCATCCCAGAACAAGATCATGGCCTTCTATATTGAGCAATTCCATTTTTGTTTTCCCAAACCAATCTGCTACATGCGTTAATACCGCAGCTTCATAATACAATCGAAGGTTTGGGAGTCTGAGGCCACCTCTTTCACGTGTATCTTGCATAATCTTCATCTTTACTCTCGGTTTTTTCTCCTTCCAAACAAATTTATTTAATGTTGTTTGCCAATTTAACAAGGTTTTATCTGACTTGAGCACCGGAATCATCTGGAATAGAAAGATAAATCTAGGTAGAATGTTCATTTTAATTGCTGAGATCCTTCCAAGCAAAGACAATTGTAACTTTTTCCACGCTTCAAGATCTTTCTGTATCTTTTGCCACAACACTTCATAGTTATTTGAGAAAAGTTTTGTGTTTGATTCTGAAATTTGTATTCCTAAATATTTAACTTTAGAAACTATTTCAAAACCTGCTAAACTTACAAGTCTCTTTCTTTGAGTCTCTGTCATGTTTTTAACCATCATTTTCGTTTTGTTTTGATTTAGTCTAAACCCAGACACCATGCCAAATTCTATTATGATATTTTTCATCTGGATTATTGATTTCAAAGGATGTGAAAGGGTAACAACCAGATCATCGGCGAATGCTCTAGTTCTGTATTCCTTTTGCCTGATAGCTATGCCATCTAAGGATTTTGAGTCCCGAATTGCGTTCAACAAGACTTCCAAAGTTAAAATAAATAACAATGGGGATAATGGGCAACCTTGTCTTGTGCCTTTTTGTATCTCGAAAGTTGTTGACAAATTTCCATTAATAATAAGTTGTGCATTTTGTTGCTGATAAATTGCTCCAATCGCCTGCCGCAATCGTGGTCCCATATCCATCTTTTCCAAAGTCTTGGTTAGAAAGTTCCAACTAGAAAGAATTTTGTTATGGCTACATAGCATCTAACTCCGTACAATCCCCCCTCCCGTTTTCCCACCATAGAAAATGCATAGTAGAATAATAGAAAGTGTGGCAGGCCAAAGATCCAAAAGAAATATGGCTGCAGGCCTGACAACACGGGCAAACGATCGATACAAACTCAAGGTTCAAATTCGATTGCAGAAAATGCGGCTTCAGCAACAGAGAGGTCAACGCCTGGAATGCTCTACCTGACTCCGTTGTTACGTCCTCAAACCCCCAAAGCTTCCACCTTAAACAGTCCAGCGTGGACCTCACCCCATTACTAAGAGGTCCATAAAGGGGGCGTGCATAAGGGCACCAGCGTGCCTTCCATCCCCTGTCCTACTATCCCCATTTATCTGTACTCACTTCCTTTGTTCGTGTCCATGTTCATACCTATACTTTTTTTTCTTGTACAAGTTTGACAAACAAATACATACATAAAATAAATAAATAAATACTTTTAGTGGAACACAATCGCAGCCCAGCCAGCACATGAATATCACATCTGGAATACTGTATCCAGCTATGGACGCCAACATGTAAAAAAAGATGTTGATAACTTTGGCAAAAAGTGCAGAGAAGAGCAACTAAGAGGATCAAAGGCCTGGAGACAAAAACATACGAAGAACGGCTGCAGGATTTGGGCTTGGCTAGTCTAGAGAAAAGAAGGACTAGGGGGGGGACATGAGAGCATTATTCCAGTATTTGAGGGGCTGCCACAAAGGAGAGGGGGTCAAATTATTCCCCAAAGCACCAGAGGGCAGGAGAAGAAGCAATGGTCAGAAACTAACCAAAGAGAGAGGCAACCTGGAATTAAGGAGACACTTCCTAACAGGGAGGACAATTACCCAGGATGGCTAGTCTAGAGAAAAGAAGGACTAGGGGCGACATGAGAGCAGTATTCCAGTATTTGAAGGGCTGCCACAAAGAGGAGGAGGGGTCAACCAGTGGTGGGTTCTGGCCGGTAGAGCCGTACCAGTAGTAGTCGGGAGCAGCGGCCACCGTACCAGTACGGTGGCTCATTTGGCCCACCCACCTGCCCACGTGCCATACCTGTTTTGGAAGCAACTGGGCCAATTGCACACGTGCGCTTATTGTGCAGTGCCTTTGTGACCTCTGACGAGCAGGGGCAGTGGAGTGCGCATGCATGTGCAGCACATGACTAGCGCATGCAGAGTTCATATCCGGCGCATGTACGAACAGGCTACGAGCAGCGTACTGGTAGCGACGGTAAGAGCAACCCACCACTGGGGTCAACCTATTCCGCAAAGCAGCTGAGGGCAGGAGAAGAAGCAACGGATGGAAACTAATCAAGGAGAGAAGCAACCTAGAGCTAAGGAGAAACTTCCTGGCAGTGAGGACAATCAACCAGCGGAACAGAAGTTGCCTCCAGAAGTTTTGGTTGCTCCATCACTGGAGGCTTTCAAGAAGGGACTGGACATCCACTTGTCTGGAATGGTACAGGGTCTCCTGCTCGAGCAGGGGGTTGGACTAGAAGACCTCCAAGGTCCCTTCCAGCTCTATTCTGATGGATTGATTGATTACAAACAGAAAAGAATGACGTTAATATTTTCAGCTGTCACTCAGCAACATACCTGTAATCTCTTCCCATGAATCTGCAGAAAATATGGAGGCGGCCTTGTTAAGGCTCCCTGCAGGTGAGAGGAAGCTTCACCTGGCTGCTATTGATTTGTAACCCCGAGACCATAAATGCCCTCTTGGCACACGGCCTGCATTCCAGCATAGTGGGAGCAGCCTGGATCAGAAACGAGCTTGGACAACTATTTATCTGAAATGGCGTAGGGTTTCCTGCCTCAGTGGGGGTAGGGGTTGGACTACAACAGGGTTGGTGCATCGAGTACCTAAACGGAAGCGTGTGCGCATGTGCTGGAAACCGGAAGAGCAGCTGCTCGGTGTGCATGCGCATGCTAGGAAGATGATATTCCGGTGCACACATATGTGCCGGCCCCCTGGTCTTCCTGTTTCTAGAGCGCATGTGCATGCAAAGAGCAACTGGCCGGTGCGCATGTGCTCAGCAGAAACTGGAGGAGTAGCCACCAGATGTGCATGCACGTGGTGGGAAGATGATCTTCCATTTTTTGGTGCTTCCACATATGTGAAAACCAGCTGGCCAGTGCGCCGGAAAGACAGAAAAGCAATGGGCAACGGCTCACATGCCTGGAGAAAGGGCTCTGCCTGCCACTTCCGGCATGCGTGCCCTAGATTTGCCATCACAGGACTAGAAGATCTCTAAGGTCCCCTCCAACTCTGTAATTCTTTATACAATCTGCCTTGGGTCATGAGCAAGGTAGATTACAAAAACAATTGCTCTGTTCTACCTCTGCTGATTGGATCCCAATTGAAACCCTTCCCATGGAGTAGCTTTCTTGCTACAGAAGGACCAGGAAAGGAAGCCTTGGGAGAACATATAAAGAGCTGGACGTGTTTAGTTGTAACAAGAGGCAGGGAATGCTGTGGGTCCCTTCCCCAAGAAGGGAGATACACCTGGTGGGACCCAAAAGAAGGGCCTTCTCCGTGGTGGCTCCCTCTCTCTGGAACTTCATCCCCCCCCGAGATTAGAATGGCCCCCACTCTAGCACTCTTCCAGAAGGTGCTGAAAACCGGTTCTGCCTGCCGGTCTGGGGCGGTGTGTGTGTGATTTTAGTATATTTATTTATTATATGACTCTTCTTTTATCCGTTTTATTAGTTATATGTGGGGTTTTATATTTTGTAAGCTGCCTTGAGTCGCTATGTGCAAAAGATAGATAGATAGATGATAGATAGATAGATAGATGATAGATGATAGATAGATAGATAGATAGATAGATGATAGATAGATAGATAGATAGATAGATAGATAGATAGATAGATAGATAGATAGATAGATGATAGATAGATGATAGATAGATAGATAGATAGATAGATAGATAGATAGATAGATGATAGATAGATAGATGATAGATAGATAGATAGATAGATAGATAGATAGATAGATAGAAAGATAGATAGATGATAGATAGATAGATAGATAGATAGATAGATGATAGATAGATGATAGATAGATAGATAGATAGATGATAGATAGATAGATAGATAGATAGATAGATAGATAGATAGATAGATAGATAGATAGATGATAGATGATAGATAGATAGATGATAGATGATAGATAGATAGATAGATAGATAGATAGATAGATAGATAGATAGATAGATGATAGATAGATAGATAGATAGATAGATAGATAGATAGATGATAGATGATAGATAGACAGACAGACAGACACACAGACACACACACAGACACACACACAGACACACACACAGACAGAGACAGACAGACAGAGACAGGCAGGCAGAGGCAGAGACAGACAGTTGATAGATAGACGGACAGACTGACGATAGAGAGACAAAGAGAGAGACAGACAGACAGAAGAAAGAAAGAAAAGAAAGAAGAAAAAGACTATAGATATTGAAAAGTCTCTTAGTGTGGAGGGATACAGGAGTTCTTTGTTGAAACTGACATTTCAAGAAAGACCTAATGGAAGGGGAAGGGACCACGCACTGCAGCAGGCAAGGAGATCAGTGGAACCAGGGCCCCCCAAAGTGGCTGTATTGAACTTGTGCACTATTAGCCTTGAGATTGTTATCGTCACGATAGACTTTTGCTGTCACATTATAAAACGATCCCATCTCCAATTGTCAACTTCCCAGTATGATCGCTTCGGACGTGGCCAACATCCAGATTGCTTTGGGAAAACTACTTCAAAAATTCCCAGGGAGAAGAAGGCTGTCTTAACACCTTTGCCTCCAAACGTTCGGTGAGGATGCCTTTTAACATATATTTTTAATAACTCCCAGTGCCAAAAGTAATTTTGTAAGCCTCAGGAATGCGCATCAGAGAGATCAGAGGAATATTTAAAATCGGGTGGAGTCTGAATGAATGAAACCAGAGGTTCCCTCCTAGGTAAGCCGGTTATATCAGATTGTAGCCTTTTTTAATTTCCTTTTTAATCATTTCTCTTGCTGTCAGAATTGACTATCTCATAGAGCTTTGGCGCCTGAGGCTGAACCGTCTTGTATCTACTGGTAATTGTAGGTTGTTTTGGCTGCTGTTTTTGCATGGAGATCAGGATTCCGTTTTTTTTTAAGGGAATATTTAAATACACAAATCATGAAGCAAGCCCACCCTATCAAGCCACCCAAATTCAGCAGGCAAACAAGGAATCTGTCACATTGAGCCTTTGGTGATTTGTATTTGCTTACAGGTGGTCAGTTTTCTGTCCTGTGGACCAGGATGGCCCTTTCTTAACAGATTAACGAAGTTGGAAGGGACCTTGTAGGTCATCTAGTCCAACCCACCCACCCCCCGCCATCCAAGCAGGAGACTCTACACCATTTCTGGCAGAAGGCAGACAGACAGACAGATTAACAGAGTTGGAAGGGACCTTGTAGGTCATCTAGTCCAACCCACCCAGCCCCCGCCATCCAAGCAGGAGACCCTACACCATTTCTGGCAGACAGACAGACAGATTAACAGAGTTGGAAGGGACCTTGTAGGTCATCTAGTCCAACCCACCCACCCCCCGCCATCCAAGCAGGAGACCCTACACCATTTCTGGCAGAAGGCAGACAGACAGACAGATTAAAAAAGTTGGAAGGGACCTTGTAGGTCATCTAGTCCAACCCCCCAAACAAGCAGGAGACCCTACACCATTTCTGACAGATGTCAGTCCAATCTCTTCTTCAAAGCCTCCAGTGATTTTGCCCCAAATTCAGGCAAAGTTAAGGCAAAGATGGATATGAGACCTAGGTTTTTTTTAAAAAGGAAAAAAATGGTTAATGAGGGTCCTTCAAGCACTATCACAAAGAGGTCCGTAGGTTTTGTCTCCCATCTACACACTGGAGTAAAACGAAGAGGCATTGACCCTTTGTCATGATCACAGCCCTCTAAATGTAACTTGTGCTATTTAATGTTCTAGTTGCTATATAATCAAAATAAAAACCAGTCCTGAGTCCTAAAAACTAATCTAAAATTACCCTCCCCTCTCTCTGATAACCCCCTACAGGTTCCTTTCACCAAGGGAAATCAAGGCTAGTTTCAGAAGAGAGATGGAAGGGACCTTGGAGGTCTTCTAGTCCAGCCCCTTGCTCAAGCAGGAAACCCATTACATACAAGGGGTTGTCTTTTCTTAAAAGCCCCCAGTGATGGGGTACCTACAACTTCTGAAGACAAGCC
The DNA here is from genome assembly GCA_029891615.1 of Natrix natrix natrix. Classification (NCBI taxonomy): domain Eukaryota; kingdom Metazoa; phylum Chordata; class Lepidosauria; order Squamata; family Natricidae; genus Natrix; species Natrix natrix. The sequence goes on from JAKRSK010007868.1 coordinate 3,085,125, forward strand.
GTTCCACTGGTTAATTGTTAGAAAATTTCTTCTTAGTTCTCCTCCTAGATTAGTTTCCACCCATTGCTTCTTGTCCTGCCCTCAGGTGCTTTGGAGAATAGCTTGACCCCCTCTTCTTTGTGGCAACCCCTGAGATACTGGAAGGAAGGAAGGTGGAAAGGAAGGAGAGGAGGGAGGGAGGAATGAGAGAAGGAAGGAAGCAAGGAGAGGAAGGAAGGAGAGAAAGAAGAATTTCTTCTAGATTAGTTTCCACTTCTTGTTCTACCCTCAGGTGCTTTGGAGAATAGTTTGACTCCCTCTTCTTTGTGGCAACCCCTGAGATATTAGAAGACTACTATCCTGTCTCCCCTAGTCCTTCTCTTCACTAGACTAGACATACCCAGTTCCTGCAACCGTTCTTCATATGTTTTAGTCTCCATCATCTTAGTTGCTCTTCTCTGCACTTTTTCCAAGGTCTCAGCCAGAGTTGGGTTGCTGCCGGTTCGGCCAAAACAGTCGTGGAATTCAGGCCTGGGTCACAGAACCAGTAGCAACCCAGGCCTGCCACGCCCCGGAATCGGTTCCCTCGCTGCCGCTTGGCCACCGCCATTTTGGATTTTAGTGACTGCGCATGCGCAGTTCACTGTAAATTGTTCTGCTCATGCACCAGATGTGGGTTCCTACCGGTTCGGACCGGTTCAGCCAAGTAGGTAGTAACTCAGCCATGTAGGTAGTAACTCAGCCGAGTAGGTAGTAACTCAGCCAAGTAGGTAGTAACTCAGCCGAGTAGGTAGTAACTCAGCCGAGTAGGTAGTAACTCAGCCAAGTAGGTAGTAACTCAGCCGAGTAGGTAGTAACTCAGCCACTCACGCACTTGAACCGGTTCTGTTGTCAGCGGCGGCATCTTTATTTTGGGTCTTGCGCCTGGGTAGAACAGTCTCCATTGCAGAAATGTAATTTTTTCCCCTTTTACATTTTAGGTGTAAATGCTCGCACATGCGCCGAACTGGTAGTAATTTAATTTAATTAATTTAATTTAATTTATTAGATTTCTAGGCCGCCCCCTCTCCCGGAAGGGACTCGGGGCGGTGTACAGGTATAAATTTAAAAATCATACAAACAATAGTATACATAGCTAAAATTAGATTAAATAGCCCCTGTACGAATTTATAAAAATTAAAAACTTAGACCATAAAACCAATCATAAAAATTTAAAAATAAAACTGAGGTGGGAAAGCTGGAATTAGGCCAGGCCGGCTAGCTGAAACAGGTGGGTTTTGAGTTTCTGACGGAAGGAGCGGAAGTAGTAATACCGGTGGCAACCTATCCCTGGCATGCAGGCAAAACAATTTACATTGAACAGTGCAAGCGCGCTGCGCGGGGGTTGCGTAACCGGCAGTAACGTTGGTAGCAACCCACCCCGGTCTCAACATCAAACTAGATGCAGCATTCCAGGCGTGGCCTTACTAAGGGTTTATAAAGCGCTACTAATACGTCACATGATTTTGATTCTATGCCTCGGTTCGTACAACCTGGGATTGCATTGGCTTTTTTGACTGCTGCCGTACATGCCTACCCCCCCAAAAAAAAGGGGGGAGCTAACACCATTTATTCCAGCCCTTTGCTGAAATCTTATCTCTTAGTTTCTCGGGAGTTTTCACCCTCCGCAAAAAAAGCCTTGATACTTTCCAGGGTACCTGAGAAGGTGCCTTTTAGCGTATGGTTCTGTGTAATGTTTCTGGGGACGGAGGGGAATGCTGGGGAAGGCAGAGGGGCTGCTTCAGCTGTGGGTAGCATTTTTCCTTTTCACCTTTTCATCTTCTGAAGCCGCCATTTGCTTCTCCCTCCTCTCTCCCCCCACCCCCAATTGGAAAAAGACCTTTGGGATTCAATTAAAGTTTCCAGAAGGATGTCGACCTGCGTCTGTTTATCGTCTCTCGGCGTTCCAAAAGGATTTTCTCCCTCCAAGTCCTAGTTTTAAGCCTTACGTGGAAAAGCCCGAACGGATTCTCCTGGGGGAGAAAGGAGGAGGTATAAACAGGACAAAGAAAGTAAGGAGAAGGTGACTAACAGCCTCTGTACAGGTAGTCCTTGACTTACAACAGTTCATTTAGTGCCTGTTTGACCAGTGGTGGGATTCCCCCTTTTTTTTTACTACCGCTTCTACGGGCGTGGCTTGGTGGGCGTGGCAGGGGAAGTTTGCTGCAAAATCCCCATTTCCTCCTGATCAGCTGGGACTCGGGAAGCAGAGAATAGATGGGGACAGGGCCAGTCAGAGGTGATATTTGCCGGTTCTCCAGAACTGGTCAGAACCTGCTGAATATCACCTCTGCGTTTGACGTTACAACGGCGCTGAGAAAGTGACGCAACCATTGCTCTCACACACACGACCACTGCAGCATCTCCATTGTCATGTGATCATAAATTGGGATCCGTTGGAAGAAATATCTCTCTGGTTCAGTTCTGAGCTGGGAACGTGGAGGCGGATTGGAAAGAGGGTTTTAATGACGAAGCAGAACCGCATTGGTTCTGACCCCATGGAGTTGAGAGTGAGGGGTTTGTTATACCTTCTCTTGGGCTTTGCACTTGAGCTTCCTGTTCCTGTGCAAGACCATGTACTCTATTGGCTGTCGTAGGGGTCATAGCTGGCTCTGTAGGTTGCCTGAGCTATGTTTGGTTGAAGTTTGGAGGGTGATTAGATTAGATTAGATTTAGATTTATTAGATTTGTTAGCCGCTCCCTCTCCACAAAGGGACTCGGGGCGGCGTACAATAAATAAAAAGCACATATTATACAATTAAACATCACAATTAGACATTACACTGAGGAGGTATAAAAATCACACAACAATCGTTACAATAAACAGAAATTGTAATAATACAGTTAAAAATTAAAATACCCCAATATAAAAGTACAGATTTAAAAATTGCCAGGAGGATTAAAATGGAGCTATGGTTGAGCCAGGCCGGCTAATTGAAAAAGGTGGGTCTTGAGTTTTGAGCGGAAGGAGCGGAGGTCGGTAGTAATCCTGATGTCGGGGGGGAGGTCATTCCAGAGGGCTGGGCCCATCACAGAGAAGGCCCTGCTCCTGGGCGCCGCCCTCTGGCACTGTTTAGTGGATGGCACCTGGAGAAGTCCCTCTCTGTGAGAGCGAATTGGTCGTAGGGATGTATGGGGCAGGATGCGATCCCGCAGGTAGCTAGGTCCTGTGCCATGGAGCGCTTTGAAGATGGTAATCAACACCTTGAAATGCACCCGATAGACCACAGGGAGCCAGGGCAGCTCGCGCAGGAGAGGTGTTATATGGGAGTATCTCGTACTCCCCATAATCACCCGCGCGGCCACATTCTGGACCAGCTGTAGTCTTCAGGTGCATCTCAAGGGAAGCCCCATGTAGAGAGCATTGCAGTAGTCTAGGCGGGACATCACCAGAGCATGAGTGACTGTGCGAAGGGCATCCCGGTCCCTTCATTTCGATTTTTGATGCAGTGTCCTTAGGAGTTTATGCAATTTGGTGAGCTCTACTGCTAGTGAGTTAATCCTAATTTGGGGGAAAACTCACTTAACAACAGAAATTTGGGGCTCCGTTGGAGGATTGTCTGCCTTGAAAAATCACAATTTGGGACCTGTTTATAATGGCCATGCTTGGAGACAGGTCTGGGGGTGGGCAGAGGATGGAATCAGGGGCAGCGGCACCCGGGAACAGGTTTCCTGCCCGCATCTTAGCTCAGTTTTAGGCTGCGATTGCTCAGGGACCATTCCATCCAAAGCTAAGAACAGCTGGAGGCCATTCTGGGTCCAGCCAGCTGAGGAGGGAGCCTGGGAGTAAAAGGTTCACTTCTCCCATTCAAAGACTTTACTACTGCCTCGGTCAGCCTCTGCTGCACACAATTAAAACTGGGAAGATGGGAGGGGGGGCTTGTTATCACAACGGTCAGCTTTCTTGCTTTCCTGGCAAAGGAAAAGAGCAACTAACAAGCTTATGCAGGTGCTTGTCCCGGATCCCTGCTGTCTCAGGGGAGGGGGAGGGGGCAAGCGGCGATGGGAGGGGAAGGGGGGGGTGTCTTCTGCAGCATGCAAGACCAGTGGGATTTAGTAACAGTAGCATCACAAGCTCCCTGGTTTAGAAGAGGGGAAAGACAATGGCCATATTACACACATGCACCCTCTGAAATAAAATGCGCTCCCTGTAGACTAGTATCTTATACCGAGGACAACTCCCCCACCCCCCCACCCCGAGATAGCGGTTCTTAATTCCTTGAAATGTCTTCAAGGAAACCCAAAGTCCAGTTGCCTTTGGGAAAAGCAACGTTGGGATCTGCCGATATGAATTCTCTATTTTCAAAGTGACAATAGCGGTTTTGTGTACAGCTAACTTCAGCCTCGCTATCTCTAGCTAAGTGATATAAAGCATCCCCAAGAACTTGTAATCTCCATTGGGGTATTTAATTTTAACTTATTTTAATATTTCTATGTTATTATAATGATTGTATTGTGTTTTTATACCTCCTCCATACAATGTGTAATTTTATAATATGTGTTTTATTTATTGTACGCCGCCCCGAGTCCCTTTGTGGAGAGGGAGCGGCTAACAAATTTAATAAATAAATAAATAAAAAATAAATAAGACAGTAGTTCTTGACTTACAACCGGTCACTTAGCGACTGTTCAAAGTTACGATAAAGTAAAGGTAAAGGTTCTGCTCGCACATATGTGCTAGTCGTTCCGGATTCTAAGGGCCGGTGCTCATATCCATTTCAAAGCCGAAGAGCCAGCGCTGTCCGAAGACGTCTCCGGGGTCATGTGGCCGGCATGACTCAATGCCGAAGGCGCACGGAATGCTGTTCCCTTCCCACCAAAGGTGGTTCCTGTTTTTCTACTTGCATTTTCACATGCTTTCGAACTGCTAAGTTGGCAGAAGCTGGGACAAGTAACAAGAGCTCACTCTGTTACGTGTTTATAACATTGCATAAATAACATTGCATAAATCTGAGCCTAGTAAGGCACAATAACACATTGTGTCCCTCTCCCGTCCTCCCCATCATCTGAAGTGGTTGAGTTTGGGGGAGGGGGCTTCTTCCAGTGGTGGAATTCAATTTTTTTTATTACCGGTTCAGTGGGCGTGGCTTGGTGGGCGTGGCAGGGGAAGGATACTGCAAAATCCCCATTCCCTCCCCACTTTGGGGCCAGCCGGAGGTGGCATTTGCCGGTTCTCCGAACTACTCAAAATTTCCGCTACCGGTTCTCCAGAACCAGTCAGAACCTGCTGGATTTCACCCCTGGCTTCTTCCCACCATCAAATTTGCATCTGTTATGGGTTTTTTTTTGTGCATAAATGAGTCTTGACTGTACATTGATGTTTTTCAAACTTGGCCATTTTAAGATGGGTGAAATAAATGCATCTTAAACTTGCAAGTTTGCAATAAAGCACTCCTATATGTCCTATATAGCACAATGAGATACTACAACTCCAGGATTCGGGAGCCTGGTAGCACTTTTTCAACCCTATAAATGTTATTAAAAAGCATAATCTTTCATCGGCTACAGCCTCATCCCATCCAATGTAAGTATAGATATTTTTCCCTAAAAAAAAGTTTGACAGTCAAAATCTGCAAAATTGCTGCTATCCAGTTCAGATTTGGAACATAGAATCACAGGGCTGCAACGGACCTCAGAAATCTTCTATACATGTGATGGTGAACCTATGGCACAGGTGGGATGCAGAGCCCTCTCTGCGGGCATGCGAGCTGTTGCCCCAGCTCAGCTACATCGCACATGGATGTGTGCCTCCCACCGGCCAGCTGGTTTTCAGGTCTCTGCCACGCATGTGTAAGGGGTGGGGTGCATGTGGGAGATGCTCATGCATGCACGGGATTGGGGAGCATGTGGGGGGTCATGCATGCATGCAGTGGCTGCACATGCATGTAGGGGGTCACGTGCGCATGTGTGGGTAGAGCGCAGGGGGGGTCACGCATGCATTGTATTATGCGTGCGCATGTGCGCACATTTTTAGCATGCAGCAGTGAAATGGCCATCACTGTTCTACATCAACCCCCTGCTCAAGCATTAGAGACCCAACACCGTTCCAGACAAATGGCAGTCCAATCTCTTCTTAAAAGCCTCCAGTGTTGTTGGGCTCGCAACTTCTGGAGGTGAAGTCGTTCCGCTGGTTAATTGTTCTCACTGTCATGAATTATTTCAGTTCTAGGTTGGATCTCTTCTTTGATACATTTCCACCAATTACTCCGCCTATTCTTTATTTGTCAATTTGGTTCTTCTTGCCTAAGTGCAGGATCTTACTTTTCTCACCACTGAATTGCATTTTGTTAGATAGGGCCCTGGGTTCAAGTCTCTCAAGATCCTTCTAAACCTTGAGCCCATTTTCCAAAGTGTTCATTATCCCCACTCCCCCCCCCCAGCTTGTTGTTGTCTGCAAATTTGATGAATTCCTCTTCCATTGTTGTTGTTAGTTGTGAAGTTGTGTCCGACCCATTGCGGCCCCATGGACAATGTTCCTCTAGGCCTTCCTGTCCTTTACCATCCCCTGGAGTCCATTGAAGCTCTGCTTACAACTTCCAATTGACAAGGAGCTGCTTATGGGCATAAGAGCATTATCAAATGTAAACTGCCCCTTCTTAGTAAGACAGAACGATGTGGGATTGACAGGACTACTACCTGATGGATTCGCAACTGGCTGATTGACTGCACTCAGTGGGCAATCCTTAACAGAACTACATCTACCGGGAGGGAAGCATGCAGTAGGATACTTTGCATCACGAATCCTCCACGTAAGCCAAGAAGCCAAGACTCTTTCCTTGGAGAAGGTAGTTTTAATCTCCAGGCTTTTAATCATTTTAAGCACAGTCTCATGGTCCAGGAACAGACAATTAGAATCAAAATTGGCGCACAGACATCGTTGTGCCAAGGGGCTCCTGACCGCAAGCTCCCACCTGCTTCTTGAGTAGGCATTGTGAGTCCAGGAGAACTCGCAAAGTGTGGATGGGGTCTATCTGGAGCAGTGTCCCTTCATCCCGTACCAAAAATGGTAATGTCCCAGAATCAATAGGAGCTCAAAACCCCGTCACCCAATCTCGTCAGGATTCATTCAAATGCGTTGTTCTCCATCTGGGTCCCCAAAGTCTCCAGCTTAATTCCCATCCACAGCATTGCTTAATTCACCAGGGTCACAGTAGTCCTTGACTTACAACCACAATTAAGCAGGGGCAAATCAACTTACCTTCGCGACCGGTTCGCAAATGTGAGCGCACGCTTTGGGTTGGACTAGAAGACCTCCAAGGTCCCTTTTCAAGTCCGTTATTCTGCATTTTGTTTTGCAAGCTGTTGGTGCAGAAGAATTGTGGCCTGCTATTTTTCCTTGAGTCTAAATCCACCTTTTTCTTTAAAAACTAGGATGTCCCTAACTCTGATTTCAATCGCCCTTAACTGTGCTTGCGTTAAAATGAATTTTCCCTGTTATTCTGATGTAGTCAAACAACATACTGGTGTAGGTGATTTGGGGGGATTTTCTTTGCACCAACTCTGCATGGGAGAAAGATACCACGAATGTCTCTGGCATCAACTAGAGAAACTGATTTTAAACACAGGCCTTCAGTTCTCCTCTTACTTGGGACTGACAGATAAAATTAAGTCAGAAGACAAAAGGAAACCTCGCTAATCAGTCATGATATGCACACGAGTTCAATCAAGAGGTTTTGTGATCTCCATTTCATCTTGGTTTTTGTTAATCAAGACTGGTGGTTAAAAGTGCTTCAAATGAACAATGATGTCTCACAATCACAGTCGCACAGAAGTCCCCAACTTGCTTGGGTTGGTGTGGAAGTATGTATGCGTCTGTTAAGGAATACTTCCTGAATTTTGGAAAAACAACGTAGCTGCTGAATTTTAACTGAAAGCTTTTGCTGGAAGAAATTTTCCATCTTGGTTCAGTTCCAAGTGGGGAGAAAGACACCAGAAACAATGGTGAACTAATCCCTCTATTAGATCTTGATCCTATTCCTCTATTAGATTCTATCCCTTTATTAGATCTTGAGTCTATCCCTCTATTAAATTCTATCCCTCTATTAAATTCTTTCTCTCTATTTTAGATCTTTATTCCTCTATTAGATTCTATCCCTTTATCAGATCTTGACTCTATTCCTCTATTAAATTCTATCCCTCTATTAAATTCTATCCCTCTATTTTAGATCTTTATTCCTGTATTAGATTATATCCCTTTATTATATGTTGATCCTATTCCTCTATTAGATTCTATCCCTCCATTAGATCTTGAGTCTATAGGGATAGAATCTAATAGAGGAATAGACTCAAGATCTAATAGAGGGATAGAGTCTAATAGAGGAATAGGATCAAGATATAATAAAGGGATATAATCTAATAGAGGAATAAAGATCTAATAAAAGGATAAAATCTAATAGAGGAATAAAGATCTAATAGAGCAGTGGTTCTCAACCTGTGGGGGGGACCCCTTTGGTGGTCGAAGGACCCTTTCACAGGGGTCGCCTAAGACCATCGGAAAACACATATTTTTGATGGTCTTAGGAACCGAGACACCAATTTTATGGTTGAGGGTCACCATAACATGAGGAACTGTATTAAAGGGTTGCGGCATTGGGAAGGTTGAGAACCACTGCTCTATTAGATCTTGAGTCTATTCCTCTATTAAATTCTATCCCTCTATTAGATCTTGAGTCTATTCCTCTATTAAATTCTATCCCTCTATTACAGTGGTTCTCAACCTTCCCAATGCCCTTTAATACAGTTCTAAAATAGAGGGATAGAATTTAATAGAGGGATAAAATTTAATAGAGGAATAGAGTCAAGATCTGATAAAGGGATAGAATCTAATAGAGGAATAAAGATCTAAAATAGAGGGAAAGAATTTAATAGAGGGATAGAATTTAATAGAGGGATAGACTCAAGATCTAATAAAGGGATAGAATCTAATAGAGGAATAGGATCAAGATCTAATAGAGGGATTAGTTCACCATTGTTTCTGGTGTCTTTCTCCCCACTTGGAACTGAACCAAGATGGAAAATTTCTTCCAGCAAAAGCTTTCAGTTAAAATTCAGCAGCTACGTTGTTTTTCCAAAATTCAGGAAGTATTCCTTAACAGACGCATACATACTTCCACACCAACCCAAGCAAGTTGGGGACTTCTGTGCGACTGTGATTGTGAGACATCATTGTTCATTTGAAGCACTTTTAACCACCAGTCTTGATTAACAAAAACCAAGATGAAATGGAGATCACAAAACCTCTTGATTGAACTCGTGTGCATATCATGACTGATTAGCGAGGTTTCCTTTTGTCTTCTGACTTAATTTTATCTGTCAGTCCCAAGTAAGAGGAGAACTGAAGGCCTGTGTTTAAAATCAGTTTCTCTAGTTGATGCCAGAGACATTCGTGGTATCTTTCTCCCATGCAGAGTTGGTGCAAATCCCCCCCCCCCAAATCACCTACACCAGTATGTTGTTTGACCACATCAGAATAACAGGGAAAATTCATTTCTGCATCTTAAGAATTGAGCTGTATAGACGATTCCTTCTAGTTTCTGGGCAATGATGTGGAAGAGTTTTGCTCTTGCCCTCTCTTGGGATATATTTTGGGACTTGGTCCCCCATCCAAGTGTTAACCAAACCTGTGTCTTCATAGCTTCCTGAGATCTTAGAGGGATTGACTCAAGATCTAATAGAGGGATAGAATCTAATAGAGGAATAGAATCAAGATATAATAAAGGGATAGAATCTAACAGAGGGATAGATAGACTCTAATAGGGGAATAGAATCAAGATCTAATAGAGGGATAGAATTAAGATCTAATAAAGAGACAAAATCTAATAGAGGAATAGATGCTAGAATCTAATAGAGGGATAGAATCAAGATCTAATAGAGGGATAAAATCTAATAGAGGGATAGATAGACTCTAATAGGGGAATAGAATCAAGATCTAATAAAGAGACACAATCTAATAGAGGAATAGACGATAGAATCTAATAGAGGGATAGAATCTAATAGAGGGATAGAATCAAGATCTAATAGAGGGATAAAATCTAATAGAGGGATAGAATCAAGATCTAATAGAGGGATGAAGAATTTATTTTATTTATTTTATTATTAGCGTTTATATACCGCCCCCTCTCCCGAAAGGGACTCGGGGCGGTGTACAGTCCGTATTAAAATACAACAGATTAAAACATAGAAATAACTATATAAATACATGTATAAGAGGAGGATAAAATATGCTCAAACTGTACAGCTAATAAATAAATCAATACAAAAGTTTAAAATATCAGGTTAAATTTAAAACACTATCCCTCTAAAAACCAGTAAGAATGTGTATGCCAGGAGGTAGACGTTAAAATTATGCCAAACCAGCCAGTCGGAACAGGTGTGAAGAATGGTTGCAGAAACAGAGCATGGCTAGTCAAGAGGGAAAAAAGGACTAGGTGGGACATGAGAACAGTGTTCCAATATCTCAGGGCCTGCCACAAAGAAGAGGGGGTCAAATTATTCTCCAAAGTACTGGAAGGCGGGACAAGAAACAATGGATGGAAACTAATCAAGGAAAAAAGCAACCTACACCTAAGAAGGAATTTTCGAACAGGACATTTAACCAATGGAATGGTTTCCCTCCAAAAGTTGTGAATGTTCCAAAACTGGAGGTTTTTAAGAAGAGACTGGACAACCATTTGTATGAAATGGTACAGGGTTTCCTGCTTAAGCAGGGAGGTGGACTAGAAGACCTTTGGGGGTCCCTTCCAACTCTATTATTCTGTATTCATTGCAAAATGTTTTATGACGAGGCTGTAACCCTGGTATAGCCTCTAACCTATATTGGAATAGCAGTGTTCCAATAGTTGAGGGGCTGCACAAAGGAGAGGGGGTCCACCTATTTTCCAAAGCACCAGAGGGCAGGACAAGGAACAATGGATGGAAACTAATCAAGGAGAGAAGCAACCTGGAATTAAGGTTCTCACTTCCCAACAAGTGAGAACAATTAACCAGTGGAACAGAAGTTGCCTTCAGAAATCATGGGTAGCTTTTCATCACTGGGGGTTTTTATGAAGAGACTGGACAGCCAGCTATCTGAGACGGTATTAGGATCTCCTGCTGGAGCAGGGGGTTGGACTAGAAGACCTCCAAGGTCCCTTCCAGCTCTGTTCTGGATTGATTGATTGATTGCTCACATTACTCACCCTCTGGTTACCTCCCCAAAGAACTATTTTTTTGCTGGATCTTGCATGAAATCTGGCACGAATGAGTTTCCTGGGTGCCAACTTGGCCCTTGGCTCTTCTTGCCCCTTGGAATGCCGGCTTTGTCTCTGCCTTCCAAAACAGCCTCTGTTTCCGAAGGTTGATGGTTTAGCCTGTTGTTGTTGTTTTTTTACATGCAGGAAGGAAAAGCACAGCCGATCTTCCCCCTTCTTGCATCAAAGTCTAATTAGAGAGAGAAGGCAGATGACTGGATTGGCAGAAGGGGAGGGGAAGGACCATTCATATATTTTTTCCCCTTGTTGTGAGTGGTCCTGTCTCAAAACGGGGACCTTCTTGAGGCAGGAAAAGGGAGGGCAGCTTTTCTGCCAAAGGGGACATCATCACCTCATTTCGGTCCCCATTAAGACAGTTGGGTTCAGCCCCTTCACGCCAATTAGCTTGTGGCCTGAGCTGACTTGGAAACCTTCTGGCCTCATTGGGGATGGGGGGGCTTGGAAGAATGACCCAGTCCTTTCCTCCGGGGCTGCTTTTCTGAAAAGGCTCGAGGGAAACACTGGGAGATCCCAGGGCTGGTGGGTGGGTGGGAGAGAAAGGAAGCAATTAGGAGAGAGAACGGGTTTCCTGTGCGTGAAGGACGGGCTACGCCTGCTGGAAAGGGAGCCGTGGGGATCGTGCACCATATAATACACCCCCAAACGGTTGACTAGTAGACTCAGTCTTCCAGTCATTCCTAGAATATCAAGGAATTCTCCTCCTTACTACGGTTATTGCCATTCATGGAATAGAATGTGCTGGAATGGACCTTAGAAGTCTTCTAGTCCCTCTTCATCAATGATTTGGATGCGGGAATAAATGGGGAACTCATCAAATTTGCAGATGACACCAAGCTGGCAGGAATAGCCAACACTCCAGAAGACAGGCTTAAGATACAGAAGGATCTTGACAAACTTGAACATTGGGCACTATCTAATAAAATGAAATTCAAAGGTGAAAAGAGTAAGGTTCTACATTTAGGCAAGAAAAGCGAAATGCACAGGTACAGTATAGGTGGTACCTTGCTCAATAGTAGTAACTGTGAGAGGGATCTTGAAGTCCTAGTAGACAACCATTTAAATATGAGCCAGCCGTGTGCAGCAGCTGCCAAAAAAGCCAACACAGTTCTAGGCTGCATCAACAGAGGGATAGAATCAAGATCACATGAAGGGTTAATACCACTTTATAATGCCTTGGTAAGGCCACACTTGGAATACTGCATTCAGTTCTGGTCGCCACGATGTAAAAAAGATGTGGAGACTCTAGAAAGAGTGCAGAGAAGAGCAACAAAGATGATTAGGGGACTGGAGACTAAAACATATGAAGAACGGTTGCAGGAACTGAGTATGTTTAGCTTAAGAGAAAGAAGGACTAGGGGAGACATGATAGCAGTGTTCCAATATCTCAGGGGTTGCCACAAAGAAGAGGGAGTCAAACTATTCTCCAAGGCACCTGAGGGCAGGATAAGAAGCAATGGGTGGAAACTAATCAAGGAGAGAAGCACCTTAGAACTGAGGAGAAATTTCCTGACAGTTAGAACAATTAATCAGTGGAACTACTTGCCTCCAGAAGTTGTGAATGCCCCAACACTGGAAGTCACTTAGGCAAGAGGTTGGATAGCCATCTGTCTGAAATGGTATAGAGTTTCCTGCCTAGGCAGGGGGTTGGACTAGAAGACCTCCAAGGTCCCTTCCAACTCTGCTATTGTATTGTATTATTGTATTGTCCAACCCCTTGCTCAAGCAGGAGAACCTATACCATTTCAGACAAGTGAGTGTCCAGTCTCTTCTTAAAACATCCAGTGATGGGGTGCTCATGATTTCTGGAGACAAGCTGTTCCACTGGTTAATTGTCCTCCCTATTAAGTTTCTCCTTAATTCCAGGTTGCTTCTCTCTTGGATTAGTTTCCATCCATTGTTTCTTGTCTTGCCTTCTGGTGCTTTGGAGAATAATTTGACCTTCAAATACTGGAACATTGCTCTCATGTCAACTCTTCTTTTCTTTAGACTAGCCAAACCCATTTCCTGCAGCCGTTCTTCATCTCTTTTAGTCTCCAGGCATTTCATCATCTTAGTTGCTCTTCTCTGAACTTTTCCCAAAGTCTCAACATCTTTTTTGTAGTAGGGTGATAAAGCAAATTTCATTTGATAAAGAAGAAAACAGACGGTCCTCAACTTACAACTACCCAAACTTTATGTTTCTATGCGAGACCTTTGTTAAGTGAGCTTTGCCTCATTTTACGATCTTTCTTGACACCGCTGTTAAACGAAAGACGGCAGTTGATAAGTTAGTAAGTTGGTTGTTAAGTGAGTCCGGCTTCCCCAATGACGTTGTTTGTTGGAAGGTCGCAAAAGGGGTTAATGTGATCTTGTTGGGACACAGCAACGGTCATAAGTATGAACCAATTGCCAAGCGTTCAGATTTGGATCACATGAACAGGAGGATGATCCAATGGACATAAAGGTGAAAAAAACATTCATGAGCCACATGGTTCAATGCCGTTGTAAATTTGAATGGTCACTAAGGGAACTGTTGTAAGGCGAGGACTGCCTGTACCATCCTGGCAGGAAGGTGGACTTCAGCGGTCTTGCCCCAGCGGCCTTGCCCCAGCCTTCAGCGGTCTTGCCCTGTTGTGTCCCAGTAGTGGCCAGCATAGCTGCCAGCAGATTCAGACAGTGAGGAGGTTGGGGAGGAACATGGGCCAGTCCCGGAGTCTGGGGAAGGCTCTGATGAGGGCTCTGGGTCAGAGGCAGAAAGGGGGCCAGGGCCGTATGCCAGTTATCAGCTGCCTTTGGAGTCAGACATCAGTGGGGCAGAAGAACAGCTGGAGCCCGTTCCCTGTGTGAGCATGCGCAGAGTTGCCAGACAAAGGGAACAGCTAAAGAACAGGGGTCAACTTGGGAGTAAGGCCACGGGTGGATGATGAATGGCCCCTCCCAGAGGAAATAAAAGAGGAGCGAAAGGGGAGTGGAGTTTGCAGGAGACAATTCATTCGCTTAATTGGTTCGTGACTCTCCAAGAACTTGCCAAGTTTTGCAGATCTCGGCCTGGCAGCTCTCTAAGCCAGATAAGGTCTGTGACTGTAAATCCTCCCTTGAAAGACTTTGCTGGATGTGAATGAGCAGAATTCACAGTAAATTAATAAAAGAGGTTTTTGTCGGGACAAGGAGTTTGCTTCAGGCTCTCGGGAAGCCTCGGTCAAAACAGTTGTTAAAGGGGAGCACCATTTTGGGCCATGTAGTGCAATCTGGAGAAGGTCCATTTTAGCTTCATTGGAGCATTCCAGAAAGTGATTTTCCTGGGTCCACAAAGGCTGTCTTGTTTCCTCAGACCCCGCTCCCTGTCTGTATCTTGCAATTGATATGCTGATGTGGGGAGTTCTCTGTTTCCAGAGGGAGGGAGGAGCAGGATGAAACTGCCCACATCTCTTGCCCACCCTCTTTTCAAATGGATCCCACTCCCCAGCCTGGTTTATATTTTTGATGCAAAAAAGGTTCTGTCCCCATTAATCCTGAGTTCTGCCTTTGGAAAACGTGCTGCTTCTAGACGGAGAACGTAACCCTTGGGGTGGACAAAGCTGTGTGAAAATGGTGGCAGGAGGCTTGTCATTGAGGCCACAAAACTGAAGCAAATGTTTGTCCCTGTAGGGTTTCAGTGAAGGCTTCTGTTTTCTTGTTTGTGAATAGAGTAGAGTAGAGTAGAACAGAACAGAACAGAACAGAACAGAACAGAACAGAACAGAACAGAATAGAACTTTGGACTTTCTTGAGGCTGGTGATTGGAGCTGCTAGCTACAAGGGGGGGAGTCAGAGAGACAAAGGTAGGGGCCCTTTAACTCCATTTCATTTGAACCTTCCTGAGGCTGGTGATTGGAGCTGTTTTCTACAAGGGTGGGGGTCAGAGAGAGAAAGAGGACTGGGTAGTAGCCAGCGTGCCGTTTGTATATCTATAAACCAAAATAGTAATAATACATTCTGGATTAGTGCTCTTGAGATTGTGATTTTATTTTATTTCAAAATGACCAGCTTAGTTCAATGTAATAGCTGTTTTGCACCTGTCTTTCGCAGTACTCTTTTCAAATTTGGATACTGTCCCCTTTGTAAACAAATGACTAGTCTACATAGAAAGATTACCTACCTAGAATCTCTAATCTGTGCTCTCCAAGCAGAAATTAGGTGCCCAATTCACCATTCCATTCTACGGAGATGCCACGCAATCAGCCCCCTCTGCCACAAAGATCCTGCAGGAGAAGAGCAGTCTGGACAACCGTGGGATGTGGCAGGGTGAGAGCTGTGAACCATAAACACAAAGCTTTTGCTGTGATCCAGCATAACAGATATAGCACCCTTGCTGACCCTAATGGGGACACTAAAGAGACAGGTCAAGGTAGTTGTGATAATGGTGACTCAAATAGGCAGGGGATCGTGGTCCAAAATGAAGAACTTACTTCAGAAAGGCGAAATGGGGAACCAGGTATCACACATCAGTCGCACAAGAAGAGCAAGGTATGCAAAAAGAGAAGTCACCTGCTGGTCAGTGAGTCAATCATAAGGGATGTAAATTTAGGAAAGGATATGGAGGTTTTAAAAGAGGTCAGGTGTCTGCCAGGTGCTACTGCCAGCAGAGACAAGAGGCGTATTCTTAAAATAGTCAAGAATGCAAGTAAGGACTGTGATGTTGATGCTATTATACATCTTGGCACAAATGAAATGAACAAACAGCATTCAGTTTTGGTCGCCACAATGCAGAAAAGATGTGGAGACTCTAGAAAGAGTGCAGAGAAGAGCAAGAAAGAGGATTAGGGGACGGGAGGCTAAAACATATGAAGAACGATTGCAGGAACTGGGTGTGTCTAGTTTAATGGAAAGACGGACTAGGGGAGACATGATAGCAGTCTTCCAATATCTCAGGGGCTGCCACAAAGAAGAGGGAGTCAAGCTGTTCTCCAAAGCACCTGAGGGTAGGACAAGAAGCAGTGGGTGGAAACTAATCAAGGAGGGAAGCACCTTAGAACTGAGGAGAAATTTCCTGACAGTGAGAACAATGAATCAGTGGAACAGAAGTTGCCTCCAGAAGTTGTGAATGCCCCAACACTGGAAGTTCTTAAGAAGATGCTGGATAGCCATTTGTCTGAAACGGTATAGAGTTTCCTGCCTAGGCAGGGGGTTGGACTAGAAGACCTCCAAGGTCCCTTCCAACTCTGCTATTGTATTGTATTGTAGAACTAAGAATAGGATTGCATAGGATAAGGCAGAGCAGAACAGAACCAAACAGAATTAGGAATAGAATAAAAAAGAACTAGGAATAGAATAATATAGAACAGAACAGAATAATACATGCAAGGGACCTTGGAGGTCTTCTAGTCCAACCCCCTGCTTAGGCAGGAAACCCTACACCACTTCAGACAAATGGTTATCCAACATCTTCTTAAAAACTTCCAGTGTTGGAGCATTCACAACCTCTGGAGGCAAGGGGTTCCACTGATTCATTGTTCTAACTATCCGGAAATTACTCTTAGATTGTAAGAGCTTTGAAAGGCAACACTTAATAATCAAAAGACCTGCTTTTTGCGGATTTATTTTATTTTTGCTGTTGTTCCTTCAAAGCAGGAAAAAAAACAGCCCAAATGCAGGTAGTCCTGGACTGACAACAGTTCAATTTAGTGACCATTTGAAGTTTCAACAGCACTGGGAAAAAGTGACTTACGAGTCCGTTTTTCACACCACTTATGACCATGGCAGCCTCTTTGTGGTCACATGACAGAAGTTCAGATGCTTGGCAAGCGGTTTCATATTAATGACCGTCACAGTGATCCCCTTTGGTGACTTTCTGATAAGCAAAGTCAACAGGGAAGCCAAATTCACTGAACAACCGTGTTGCTAACTGAGCAAATCCCACGATTCCCTTCACCAAGGTGGCAAGGAAGATCGTAGAACAAGGCACAATTCACTCAACCAAGGTCTCGCTTAACAACAGAAAGGTTGGGCTCAGTTGCGGTCGTAAGCCGAGGACGACATGTTCTAGTGATTCCGTGCAGGTGGACAGAGGCAAATGATAGCAACGACGGGTGATTCGCTCTTCGTCCGTCTGTTTACAATGCTGCTTGTTCTGACCATCCGCTCTCAGTTAACTCCGCGCTTTTAAAAAGAGAACAATAGAAATTGCGCAGAAATTGCGCTGTGAAAATCTTGCTTCCTCCCCGCTAATTGGTTCTTCCTGTGGAATTGGAAATAAATGCAGATGCTCCAGCCACATGAAAAACCAAGTTGGGATGAAGGATTTGAGAGGAAGGGTCTTTTAAAAAACAAAGAAACAAACAAACTTTCCCGAAAAATCAGTAAAATGCTGTGAGGCTGGCTATGGTAGAGGTTACCTACAGAAAGTCCTCGGATTACGACCTTAATGGAGCCCAGCATCAACAACGGAAAGGAAGGAGGAGGAGGAGGGAAAGGAAGAAAGGGTAAAGCAGAGAAAGTAAGGGTGGGGAATTAAGAGTAGGAGAGAGGGGAAGAAAGAGAAGGAGGAGAGGGGAAAGAGAGGGGAAGAAGAAGGCAGCGAAGGGAGGTTGAGAAGATAGAAGGAGGAAGGTTGTTGCAAAATAATATGGAAGCACAGGGTGGCAAGAAAGTGACCCAAACTGGTGTGTGTGTGTGTGTGTGTGTGTGTGTGTGTGTGTGTGTGTGTGTGTGTGTAAAAATTTGGACACCCCTGCGTTAAGTGAATCTGGCTTCCCCATCCACTTTGCTTGTCAAAAGTTCCCAAAAGGAATCGCATCATACACACACACACACACACACACACACACACACACAAAATCGGGACACTGCAATATGAACCAGCGGCCAAGGGTCTGGATTTTGATCGCCTGACTGACCTGGGTGTGCTGCAATGGTCGTAAGTGTCAAAAACGGCCACAAGTCACTTGTTTCAGTGCTGTTGTCACTTCAAACAGTCACTAAATGAACTGCTGTAATTCGAGGACCACCTGTAAGAGCAAACTTTAATGTGAAGTATTTAAGGGACCACCATTTCCCCCCAGGGGTGTAAGTTGAGTTCTTTTTGAGGGGGGTCTTGATGTGACAGGAAACATTCCCAGAGGTATTTCTGGCACTCCTTCCTTCCTTCCTTCCTTCCTTCCTTCCTTCCTTCCTTCCTTCCTTCCTTCCTTCCTTCATCTCCTTCCTTCCTTCCTTCCTTCCTTCCTTCCTTCCTTCCTTCCTTCCTTTCCTTTCCTTTCATTTGGTCAATTAACACTTTGTTCTTTATTGACCTCAGGTTCATTTAACTAGGCTTGCAATATTTAAAATATTCATCGGATTAATCCATTAGATCAGTGGTCACCAACTGGTGGTCCGTGGACCACTGATGGTCCACGAGAAAACTTTGGTGGTCCGCAAAAAATTATTTGCATTTTTTAATATTGCACTAAATCAGGGGTCCTCAAACTACAGCCCCTGGGCCAGATACGTGCAATGAACGCTTGTGTTGCTGCAGAGAGTCTCCCCCTTTGGGGGTCTTTTTGTGTGGGCCGGGGGGAGGCAGAAATCCCGACTTGGGGTCTGCTTCGGTTTCCTGGTGGAGGGCTTTGGGCGAAGGCTGGAGGGAAGCACCGCTGGTGGCAAAGAGCCGGAGGGCCTCATTCCAGTGGGGCTGCAACATGGCCTAGAACTGGCTGACTATCTCAGCCCGCTGAGTCTCCAGGCACTGGCACCTGGCCTTGCCCTCCCGCAGGTCTTCCCTCTGCTTGGAAAGCCCATGCTGGTAGTCCTCAGTGAGGTGCTTCTGCTGAGCCTCCTTCTCGGTCAGATCCAATTTGAACTGAGCCAGCTGTTTTGCCAACTCTTTCTCCTGGGGGCTGCTTAGCTCCTGCTTCCTATTGGGGCCCTAAGAAGCCCGGGAGGGCAGGCGAGGAGTGGCTGGGAAGGGAGGGGCGAGTAGAGGCCAGCGAGGCGTCCCTTGACATAAGTGACATCGAGTTGGCCACGCCCACCCAGTCACATGACCACCTAGCCACGCCCACCCAGCCAGTCATTACGCAGATCATATTAGTGGTCGGCGGGATTTAAAATTATGAATTCAGGGGTCCCTGAGGTTCGAAAGGTTGGTGCATTAGACGGTGTCAAAGACGCTAAGACAACAACTCCATCACAATTACTGTCAGATCTGGCTCTGCAAACCCAAAAAAAAGGCCCTAAAAAAAAAAGACGGTTATTTCTCATTTTTGCCAGTCTAATTCTTTGTGCTTTCAGCTGTCGGATCCTTTACCCGTGACGATTGACTGTGGCTCATTCATCTATTTCTCTTAGATTCTGACATGTTCTTGGCCTGCTGTGTCTAGCTCGGGATGTTCATTGATCCGTTGAGTATTGGCTGGTTCAATTCTAACAGATACTCACTGGGTGGTTAATATGGGGCCGGGGGGGGGAGGGGGGAGGAAAGCAAGCCTGCAGAACAAAACAACCAAAGTCACAGGTACCCTCTGGGTTGCTTTCCCAGAGACGGTGGAGAGCCACGGGCCAGAGAGTTAAGCAACTGTTCTCAAATATCATGGAAAATTGAAAGGCAGCAAAAGAAAGAACCCTGGGAAGAAATGAATGGGATGAAAGTATAATCAGGGTTTGGTTGTTTTCATGGTGTCAGTATTAAATCTTTAATAAGAGCGATGAGCCATCCCAGGCAAATGCTATTTTTGAAAACCTCCAGTGATGAGGCATCCACAACTTCTGAAGGGAAGCCATTCCACTGATGAATATTCTCACATGCAGGAGATTTCTCTTTAGTTCTTGCTTCTCTCTTTGGTTAGTTTCCACCCGTTGCTTCTTGTCCTGCCTTTAGTTGCTTTGGAGAATAGGTTGACCCTCTCTTGTTTGCAGTAGGACTAGAAGACTGATATCATATCACCCTTAGTCCTTCTCTTTGACAGGACTAGGCATACCCTGCAATGCTTCATCACATGGTTTAGCCTCCAGACCCTTTATCAGAGCCGTGGTGGCAAAGTGGTTGGAATGCAGTACTGCAGGCTACTTCTGCTGATTGCCGGCTGCCGGCAGTTTGATTCTCACCAGCTTACGGTTGACTCAGCCTTCCATCCTTCCGAGGTGGATAAAATGAGGACCCAAATTATTGGGGGCAAGAGGCTGACTCTACAAACTGCTTAGAGAGGGCTGGAAAGCACTGTGAAGCAGTATATAAAACTAAGGGTATTCCTATTCTCCCCATCCACCCATCCACGGTGCGCAGTGGTTAGAATGCAGTTGTCAGGTTTCCGAAAGATAAAGTTGCCAGCAGTATTGCAGGCTAATTCTGCTGACTGCCAGTAGTTCGATCCTAACTGGCTCAAGGTTGACTCAACCTTCCATCCTTCCAAGGTGGGTCAAATGAAGACCCAGATTGTTGGGGGCAAGAGGCTGACTCTGCAAACCGCTTAGAGAGGGCTGGAAAACACCGTGAAGTGGTATATGTCTAAGTACCATTGTTGTCATCTTGGTTGCTCTTCTCTGCATTTTTTCTAGGGCCTGAGCATCCTTTTTGTATAGTTGGTACCAGAACTGGATGCAGGATTCCAAGTGCAGCCTCACTAATGCCGTATAAAGAGGCATTATCGTTTCTTGTGATCTTGATGCTATCCCTCTGTTGATGCAGCCCAGGTCCCCAGTGTCACAATACTTATACAAAAGGGGTAGAGCTTTCATGGTTTAGCCTCCCCCCTGCCTCCACTACTACTCACCAGACCCCACTCCTAGCTCTGGGAAAACCTCCATCTCTGTACATACCTTTAGTGCAGTGGTGGGTTCTAGATCCTGATGCAACCGGTACAGTTGCAACGGGGCCCGGCATCCATCACATGAATGCGTGCATGTGTCCTTACCTCTTGTGATGCCTCCGCGATGGTCCAGCTGCTCGGCAGAGCGTTGCGCAGGCGCTGTGCGTTCTTTGCACATGTGCACGTGTGTGAAAGTGCTGAAGAGCTTAAATACAAGTGAGCTCGGGCGGGTAAGAGGGCCCTCTCCGGAGCACCGTACCCGTACTGGGCGTACCACCTGCAATCCGCCACTGCTTTAGAGCCAGGGAAGCAAGGACTGGCAGTCCCAACATATCTTAGAATATCGGGGGAAGCTATTTAAAACCCTTTCCAAGTGATTTAATAAATGTGAATTCAATTTCGCGTGACAGCTGGAAAATACAAGATAAATAGCAATTGCAACTTAGATTTGTATACCACTTCACAGTGCTTTACAGGATTCTCCTAAGTGTTTCTAAGGTCTGCCATCAAAGCTAGGGGGGAGAGTTGGATACATGGGCAATAAAGCTGTGTGATGTGATGGGAAATAGAGGAGGGGAGACAGTGGTGAAATTCAAATATTTTTACTACCGGGTCTCCATTTCCTTCCCACTCCTGGGGAAAGGATACTGCAAAATCTCCATTTCCTTCCCACTCCTGCAGAAAGGATACTGCAAAATCTCCATTTCCTTCCCACTCCTGGGGAAAGGATACTGCAAAATCTCAATTTCCTTCCCACTCCTGGGAAAAGAATACTGTAAAATCCCCATTCCCTCCCCACTCCTGGGAAAGAATACTGCAAAATCTCCATTTTCTTCCCACTCCTGGGGAAAGAATACTGCAAAATCTCTATTTTCTTCCCACTCCTGGGGAAAGGATACTGCAAAATCTCCATTCCCACCCCACTCCTGGGGAAAGGATACTGCAAAATCTCCATTTCCTTCCCATTCCTGGGAAAAGGATACTGCAAAATCTCCATTTCCTTCCCACTCCTGGGGAAAGGATACTGCAAAATCTCCATTTCCTTCCCATTCCTGGGAAAAGGATACTGCAAAATCTCCATTTCCTTCCCATTCCTGGGAAAAGGATACTGCAAAATCTCCATTTCCTTCCCATTCCTGGGAAAAGGATACTGCAAAATCTCCATTTCCTTCCCACTCCTGGGGAAAGGATACTGCAAAATCTCCATTTCCTTCCCATTCCTGGGGAAAGGATACTGCAAAATCTCCATTTCCTTCCCACTCCTGGGGAAAGGATACTGCAAAATCCCCATTCCCTCCCCACTCCCAGGGAAAGGATACTGTAAAATTCCCATTCCTACCCCACTCCTGGGGAAAGGATACTGCAAAATCTCCATTTCCTTCCCACTCCTGGGAAAAGGATACTGCAAAATCTCCATTTCCTCCCCACTCCTGGGGAAAGAATACTGCAAAATCTCCATTTCCTTCCCACTCCTGGGGGAAGGATACTGAAAAATCCCTATTCCCACCCCACTCTGGGGCCAACCGGAGGTGGTATTTGCCGATTCTCCAAACTACTCAAAATTTCACCCCTGGGGGGAGATGACAGGAAGACCAACGAAGCGCAGCACCAGTTTGCTCCGGAATCCAAAGCCAGGCATCCTAAGAAAGAATGCCTATTATTCCAAAACATCTCTGTTTTCTCATAATTTCTCGGCAAGTTCAAATTGGCTGAAGATGGACTGGTCATGGGAGGTGGGCTGGGAGGAGGGGAAACCTTTCTGTATCTTTTGGCAGGCAAAATCCAGAGCTAGCCTGACCTTACTGCAGTGAGCCTCCTTTTAGTAAAAGAACTTTTCATTTCAACCCATTGGAGTCCAGGGTCTTCCATTCCCGAGGGGTCAGATTGGGGCAGACCTTTGCCCCTTTGGGGCAACCATGACCTGGATGACTGAGAATCTCCATATGGACCTGTGATGGTGAACCTATGGCACATGTGCCACAGGTGGCACGTGGAACCATTTCTCAGGACACGCCAGGCGTTGCCCGGTCAGCTCCAGCACGCATACGTGTGCTAGCTGGCTAATTTTCGGCCTTGATTTTCAGCTGTGTTTCACCCTCAGCCGTTTTTCGCTTCCGGAGGGAGAAAAACGGCACAACAGGAAACCCGGAAGTCTCTTCCCAAACTTCCAGTTTGCGCAAAGGGCCGTTTTTCACCCTTCAGCGGCTTCAGGAAAGCCTCCTGAAGACTCCGGAGGGAGAAAAACAGCCCAACGGGCAACCCGGAAGTTGGAAAAGGGGCCGTTTCTGGCCTCCGGAGGGCAGGGGAAGCCATTTTCGCTCTCCCCAGGTTCCTAGAAAGCCTCTGGAGCCTGGGAAAGGTGAAAAACGGACCTACCAGGCCCACCGGAAGTCTTAAAATGGGCCAGAGGGGCAGGGGCGGGCATTTTTGCCCTCTCCAGGCTCCAAGAAGGCCATGCGCACATGCTCAGGGCAGCGGGGGGGGGGTCACGCATGCGATAGGGCGCACGTGCGTCCATTTGGCACCCAAGGCAAAAAAAGGTTCGCCATCACTGATAAAGACCGAGAGGAGACTTCTGTTTTTGATGCTTTTCTCCTGACTTTAAGAGGAAAAGAGAAAGTGGTTAGCAGAGCAAAAAGTGATCACATGACCTTGGGTCGTAAGTATGAATCTGAATTTTGATCACATGATCATGGGGGACGCTGCAAAGGTTGTAAGGTAGAAAAATGGTCATAAGTCCCTTTTTTCAGTTGTAACTTTGAAGGGTCACTAAATGAACTTTTGTAAGTTGAGGAGTACCTGTATTTAAAAGGCGGTGAAGCTTTAATCACATCTGCACTACAAATTCAAATATCCAAAAGGTTATTTGGAGCAGAGTTTCTGCAGCCCTGATCCCTGCCTAGCTTCCTTTTGTCCTTGTTCCCTGACCCTCCTCTCTAGATTTCTCTCCTACACTTCTCTCTTTAAAGTAGGGATGCAGTGAAAAGATGTCGTGAAAAGTATAAATGTAAACACTTAAAAGAAAGTTTGCTGGGAATTCTGGAAAATGTCCTTTCGAAAACCAGGAAAGAGAACATTGCTTTAGGGGGGAAAATGATTTTATACACCCTTTTAAAAAGCTGCTACAGGACAGAGGCAAGTTGACAAACTGCTCTGGTTTTAATTTTTCCATTTATGGTTTTTTTTTTATTATTGCCCCTGCTTGAGGGGGAAGGAATGTGGATTGAGAAGGAGCATGAAGCAATTTAGATCTTTAAAAAAAAAGATGAGAGAGGACAGCTAACCTCTTTAAAACCAAGAGGATTTTTCTTACATCTTTCAAATGAATATAAAGCTTGTCTTATTTAACTCCATAAAATTGTCCTAATTTCTGGCCTCTAACTTCCATTAGGCTAATTGGCACAAAGCTTCCTGGGATATCTTTTTTTTAAAAAAAAACATGTACATGCACACAAAGAGAGGGGGAGGAAGAGGGGGAGAGAGAGAAGAGAAGGGGAGAGGAGAGAGGGGGAGAAAGAGGAGAAGGAAAGGGAGGAGGAGAGAGGGGGAGAGGGCGAGAGAGAGGAGAGGGGGGGAGGGGGAGGAAGAGAGAGGAGAAGGGGAGAGAAGAGAGAGGGAGGGAGAGTGGGGAGGAAGTGTGGGAGAGGAGAAGGGGAGAGAAGAGAGAGGGAGGGAGAGGGAGGGAGAGAGTAGAGAGAATAGAGGGAGGGGGAGAGAGAGGGGTGAGGGCGAGAGAGGGGGAGGAAGAGGGGGAGAGAGAAGAAGGGGAGAGAAGAGAGGGAGGGAGAGGGGAGAGAGAGTAGAGAGAATAGAGGGAGAGGGAGAGGGAGGAGGAGAGGGAGGAGAGAGGGTGGGGGAGAGTGAAAGGGGAGAGTGTATGGAAGTGCATGGAAGAAGAAGTATGCAATTGAATAATAGTGAAATAATATCCAATTATTCAATTGAATTGAATTATTCAAGTCAAGACACTATCTTGAACTGAATAATTCAATTCAATTGAATAAGTACATGGAAGAAAAATTATGCAATTGAATAATAGTGGAATAATACCCAATTATTCAACTGAATTCAATTATTCAAGTCAAGACACTATCTTGAACTGAATAATTCAATTCAATTGAATAAGTGCATGGAAGAAAAATTATGCAATTGAATAATAATGGAATAATACCCAATTATTCAACTGAATTCAATTATTCAAGTCAAGACACTATCTTGAACTGAATAATTCAATTCAATTGAATAAGTGCATGGAAGAAAAATTATGCAATTGAATAATAGTGGAATAATACCCAATTATTCAACTGAATTCAATTATTCAAGTCAAGACACTATCTTGAACTGAATAATTCAATTCAATTGAATAAGTGCATGGAAGAAGAATTATGCAATTGAATAATAGTGGAATAATACCCAATTATTCAATTGAATTCAATTATTTAAGTCAAGACACTATCTTGAATTGAATAAGGCAAGACGAGAAACAGTGGATGTAAGCCAATCAAGGAGAGAAGCAACCTAGAACTAAGGAGAAATTTCCTGACTGTTAGAACAATTTATCAGTGGAACAGCTTGCCTCCAGAAGTTGTGAATGCGCCAACACTGGAGGTTTTTAAGAAAAGATTGGACAGGCGTTGTACGGAAGGACCTGTTATTCTGATTCTAAGTTCTTAGCTTCTGCGGGCAACTATTCATCCTGGACCAACTCTGCTACGCATGAGACCAATGATAGATTTTCTGTGGTCCCTCCTTATCTCATGAGTTTTTTAATCCTCTAAAATTAGTTTCCATCCATTGCTTCTTGTCCTGCCTTCAAGTGCTTTGGAGAATAGGTTGGCCCCCTCTGAGGTATGGGAAGACTGCTATCATGTCACTCTTAGTACAGAAAAATACAGACATTTTTAAAGGAAGAAATCTTTTCATAATTACTTGGCTGAACTATTTAAAACACAAACCAAATGTGAATAAAGCCATGCGTAATTAAAAAGATTCTTCAAGGCTCTTTGCTGCTGGGCTCAATTTTCTGTGTCTACATTTTAAAATGCATTTCTACATCCTCTTTCTACATTTTTAAATACCAATTGATCCCAGTCTTTGGCCATAATAAACCTGAACAACAAAGCTTAAATTTGTTCTTTTTGTTTGCAACGTTGTTGTATGTCCTTAGAAAAATAGACAATAAAATCAAACTATTTTTTATTTTTGCTACCAACAAATTGCTGGTAACAATTGCTACCAACCTGCCTTCTACGGAGGACCTGTATAAAGTATTCTCTTCTCTCCTATCCTATCCTATCCTATCCTATCCTATCCTATCCTATTCCATATCATTTCATTCCATTTTCTATTCCATTCCATTTCATTCTCTATTCTATTCTATTCTATTCCATTCCATTCCATATTCTATTCCAGTGATGGTGAACCTATGGCACACGGAGCCATTTGTCAGGGCACGCGAGGTGCTGCCCTGTCAGCTGGCCAGCGTGCATATGCGTGCTGACCAGCTGAGTTCACCTTTTTAAAAGCTATTTTTCGCCTTCCCCAGGCTCCAGAGGCTTTATGGGAGCCTGGGGAGGGCGAAAAGAGCCTCCCCCCCCCCCGGAGGCCCTCCGGAGGCTTCAGGGACGATCCGGAGGCTTCCCTGATGCCTCCTGAGAGCTTAAAACCACCCTCCGAGCAACCCAGAAGTCACTTCCAGTTTGCTCAGAGGGTGGTTTTAAGCATTCCAAAGGCTTCAGGGAAGCCTCCGGACGGTCCCTGAAGCCTCCAGAGGGCCTCCAGGGGGGCGGGGAGGCTCTTTTCGCCCTCCCCAGGCTCCTATAAAGCCTCTGGAGCCTGGGGAGGGCGAAAAAAGCATGTAAAAATGGGGGAGTCGCGCATTGCATTATGGGTGTGGCATGCCCACACACGACCCCCCCTGCGCTCCCCCCCCCTTGTGGCACACGAGCCAAAAAAGGTTCGCCATCACTGTTCTATTCTATTCCATATTCTATTCCGTTTCATTTGCCATTCCATTCTATTCTATTCTAAATTTATTCTCTTCTGTGTTCTATTCTAGCAACAATTATTAAAAATAGTTCTATTTCTGGGTCTTTTTTTAAAAAAAACTTTCATTAAATGCATTTTTTGTCAAAATTAAGTAAATTGGCCTATCCCATCAGGAGTTGGTACCATTCTGATGGAAAGTTGTATGGGAGGGACCCTGCCTAGGTATCAACAAGCATCATTTAATCAAGGCTTTGATGAGATTTCTCAAAAAGAAAAGAAATGCAAGGTTTAAAATTCCAAGTGGCTTTTAAGAAAACTACAACTAGAACAACACCAAAGGTCTTGCCCCCCAAAAGTTGCTTAAATGGGGAAGGATTTATTTGGAGCTCCCAGTTCCAGAGTGGGTGTGTGGGTGTGTGTGTGTGTGTGTGTGTGTGTGTGTGTGTGTGTGTGCGTGCATAACTCTGGAACGCCTCCAGCAATTTCAACCAAACTTGGTGCACAGATGACTTACCCTATGGAAACAAATAATGTGGGGGTAAGACACCCCTAACACCCCTTGGGTGGGTGGGTGGGTCTGTTAAGATACAGCCTGTTGTGCCTTAAAATGGCTTCTACTGTACTGCCGTAAAATGGCTTCTGGTAAGGGGAAAAAAATCTAACATTAGAAATTACGTTTGGTCTGGACACCGGGTTATCAACTAGTTTTCCTATAAAAAAAATCAATGCTCCTGCAGTTATCATGTTCTGAAAAACCAAAGGAACGTGTTTATTTGAAGGCATCTGTGTGTTTTTTATCCCTACAGAAACCTGATGCCAAGGACCTTGGAAGGACAGATCACCATGGAGAAAACGCCGAGTTATTTTGTGACCAAGGAAGCCCCGCGGCGCATTTACAACATGTCCAGAGACACCAAGTTGATCGTGGTGGTTCGCAATCCTGTGACTCGGGCTATTTCAGACTACACACAGACCCTTTCCAAGAATCCCACCATCCCCAGCTTCCAAAACTTGGCCTTCAAGAACCTGAGCCTGGGCCTCATCGACACCACCTGGAGTGCGGTGAAGATCGGCCTTTACGTGAAACATCTGGACCACTGGTTGCGCTACTTCCCCCTCTCCAAATTTCTGTTCGTCAGCGGGGAGAGGTTGGTGAGTGACCCAGCTGGGGAAATGGGCCGCGTCCAAGACTTTCTGGGCCTCAAGCGCGTGGTGACGGACAAGCATTTCTACTTCAATGAAACCAAGGGTTTTCCTTGCTTGAAGAAACCGGAAGGGAGCAGCCGGCCACGGTGTTTGGGGAAGTCCAAAGGACGGCCGCACCCCAAAATCGACCTGCAGGTTGTCCAACGCCTGCAGGAATTCTACAGGCCCTTCAACTTAAAGTTCTATCAAATGACAGGGCAGGACTTTGGGTGGGACTGAGAGATCTCTTGGCACCAAGGAGGCAACGGGAGGCCTTCTCCAAGGTCACATACTTCTGCTGGGCAAAGGTACATCTGAAATGCCGCATCCGAGGAACATTTCCTGACCCCTTACTAATTTATATAATTTCCTTCCAATAAGAGAGAATTGTTATGCTTATGGTGTATGGAGAAAAAGCCTTTGAGCCTCCCCCAGCTGAAGAGCAAAGGACGGGAAGCATAGATTGATTGAAATATTCTGCTAAATAAATCTGGCCAAAACGGATAAGATTTCTGAATTCGTGTTGGGCGAGAGAAAATAAGTTCAAAAGAGCTTGCCTGGGTCTGAAGTGTCCTCATTGTATTCCAGTCAGTTCTCCTCTTACCTATGTGATTGATTGTACAGGTAGTCCTCGGCTTACGACCATAATTGAGCCCAAAATTTATGTTGCTTAAGTGAGACATTTAAGTGAATTTTGTCACATTTTACAACCTTTCTAGCCACAGTTGTTAATTGAGTCACACACACCTGAAACAGTTCCCGAGCCACCCCTGGGCCACCGCCATTTTGGTATTTAGTGACTGCACGTCACTAAAAATGTATATATTTTTATGCGCGAAGAACAATTTATATTGAACAGTACACGCACGCGCAGCATTGCGCACGGGTTGCAAACGGGTAGTAAAACCAGCAGCAATCCACCCCTGGACCATGGGGAGGCCGCAACGGTTGTAAAGATGAAAAACAGCCCTAAATCATTTTATCAGTGCTGTTGTAACTTCAAAAAGTCGCTAAGCGAACTGTCCTAAGTCAAGGACTAGCTTTATTTCATATGGATGATGTAAAGAAGTCAGGTTAGAGTTTCACTCCAAATCAAATGACTGGCCTTCATAGTGGGTTGTGTGATAGGACAACACGAACGTAGAATTTACTGAAACGAATCAATGTGCTTAAAGTCTACATTCATTTTGGGAAAACTGTCATTGCGCTAACAATTTTGTGAGAACTTCTTTGTATGTCCCTGTTCTGACCTAGGCTTCCCCAGCAGCACAAAGCCGAGTCCTCATCCCGATAAAGCCCCTTTATTTAATTTACAGTGAATTCCTCTCCAGGAAAGTCTTTCCTCTCCCACAATCTTTCAAGATAGTTCACAATTCCCGACCTTTATCAGGCTTGGAGAGTGCCAGGCCGATATCTTTCAGATGCCACAATATTTGGCAAGAATACAGGAATGAACTAATTGTCTCCTGCAAACTCCACTCCCCTTTCGCTCCTCTTTTATTTCCTCTGGGAGGAGCCATTCATCGTCCACCTGTGGCCTTACTCCCAAGTTGACCCCTGTTCTTTAGCTGTTCCCTTCGTCTGGCAACTCTGCGCATGCGCACACTGGGAACAGGCTCCAGCTGTTCCTCTGCCTCACTGACGTCTGACTCTGAAGGCAGCTGATAACTGTCAGATGGCCCTGGGCCCATCTCTGCCTCTGACCCAGAGCCCTCATCAGAGCCTTCCCCAGACTCCAGGACTGGCCCATGTTCCTCCCCAACCTCCTCACTGTCCAAGACTGCCGCCAGCTCCGTTGGTGGGCCACAACAATCCCAAAACGTTCTGGTTTATAAAGAACCTAGATTAGTAGGTTAATGCACAACATTTCAATTTGCACAACACACATTGCATACCCAGCATATGTTTGTGTGGAGTGTGAGAAAGCACAACTACCTATTCAGAATCTGCACACTAAAGTGAAATAAAGTACTGCCACTTTCCCAAGGTCTAGGCTGCATATAAAGAATTCATAATCTCCATTTAGCTAAAGTAAGCATTGGTCAAAGGGAAACCGAGAGTGCATTTCGTACAGCCAAAACACAGGCTGCGGTACAGTATTTCATTGGCGCTTTCAGCTCCTGACAATTTTAGCTTTTTTTGAAATTTAAAATTCATAATTTCCAGCCATTATGACTGAGAAGATGTGCTTAAATGTACAACTGTTAGTTGCACGCTATCTAAAAATCAAGGTGTCATTTTTTCCCCGCTGAGATTTATGGGAAGATACATTAAAGTCTCAGCAGCTAGGATGCTGAGCTTGTCGATGAGAAAGGTCAGCAGTTCAGCGGTTTGAATCCTGAGCGCTGCGTAATGGAGTGAGCTCCCGTGACTTGTCCCAGCTTCTGCCAACCTAGCAGTTCGAAAGCGTGTAAAAAGGCAAGTAGAAAAATAGGGATCACCTTTGGTGGGAAGGAAACAGCGTTCCTTGCTCCTTCGGTGTTGAGTCATGCCGGCCACATGACCACGGAGATGTCTTCGGACAGCGCTGGCTCTTCGGCTTAGAAATGGAGATGAGCACCGCCCCCTAGAGTCGGGAACAACTAGCACATATTTGCGAGGAGAACCTTTACCTTTGCATTACAGGTCTGTGGAGATTCTCAGTCATCCAGGTCACGGTGCTTTTGCAAAAGGCAAACTGGACTGTTTTTTTTTTCTTTGAGGAAGAAGAACAAAACATTTTGTTTCTCATCCAAGAAACTTCATCACTACTCATGAAGTGGATGAGGAAACGAAATGCTTTGTGATCTCCAAAGTGCTTTTTCGAAAGGCAACTGGGCTGTTGGAGGAAATGTCCCTCTGGGTTCAGTTCAAAGCAAGGAGAAAGACGTTGGAAACGTGGAGGCTGCTTGGAAAGATGGTTTTAATGGTGGACAGGATCACATGCCTTGAAGAAAAGAAGAAAAGAAAAGAGAAGAGAAGCTGAGAGTGCCTGGGTTTTATACCCTCTCTGGATTTTTGAATTAGAGCTTGCGTTCTGATTTGTTGTCAGACTCCCATGGGGCCATGCAGGGGCAACTCTATAGGCTGTCCTGAGTCCCAAGCTTGGTTGACACTTGCTGGGTGATGATGTAATGAAAGGGCTTTGGGCAATTCCTACTATGGCTCTGCCTGAAGGAGGTAGATCTTTGTTATGTAGAATAGACTGGCCCAGGCCTTAATGGCCCATTGACAAAGGTGAGGGCGGCTAGGTTTATGCCTCCCTTTTAGGGGAAATATTCTGCCCTTTTAATATTTCCTAGAATATTTCATTCTTCTAGGAGAGGGGTGGGTGCTAACTTCCTACAAGAGGCAGCAGCCAACATAACAAACATTTTGGACAAGAGGCAGAGACTCTGTTGTTATTTTTTTAGGATCGTTTTTTGGTAAATGTAACCCAAAGGTTGGGTGGAACTTCAACAAGGGTTCCTGTAGAAACTCTTAGCCGTAGCTAGTGAAAAGGGAAAATAACAAAAGTGTCTCTGTTTCGCTCTCCAAATGTTTTCGACTGGTTTTTCTTGTTCATACATTTACAGGGGTGTGCCACATGGATTTACAAAGCTAAAAACAATAGCAATGCTCTCTTGTATACATCTGATAGCACAGAGGTGAGCAAGATTTAAAAGAAGAAGAAGAAGGATGGAGCAAAATTTAGAGATGTACCAGATTTTGCTTTCTTAATTTCTTCATGGGCTGCAATTTGTGTACAAGTGATGATTTGGTGATCATAAAACATGCCATAAAGGATGGACACATACACCTAGAGTACTGCATCCAGTTTTGGTCACCACACTATAAAAGAAGATGTTGCGACTCTAGAAAGAGTGTAGAGAAGAGCAACCAGGATGATGAGGGGACTGGAGGCTAAAACATACAATGGACGGTTGCAGAAACTGGGCATGGCTAGTCTAGTGAAGAGAAGGACCAGGGGAGACATGAGAGCATCTTCCAATATTTGAGGGGCTGCCCCAGAGAGGAGGGGGTTAAGCTGTTTTCCAAGGCACCCGAAGGCCAAACAAGGAATAATGGATGGAAACTGATCAAGGAGAGATTCAACCTGGAAATAAGGAGGAACTTTCTGACAGTGAGAACAATCAACCAACGGAACAGAAGTTGCCTTCGGAAGTTGTGGGAACTTCATCACTAGTACCGCTTTATAAAACCCTAGTAAGGCCCCACCTGGAATACTGCAACCAATTTTGGTCTCCATACTACAAAAAAGACGTTGAGACTTTGGAAAAAGTTCTGCGAAGAGCAACTAAAATGATCAAAGACCTGGAGACAAAAACATACAAAGAATGGCTGTAGGATTTGGATCTGGTTAGTCTAAAGAAAAGAAGAATTAGGGGTGACATGATAGCAGTGTTCTGGTATTGGAGGGGCTGCCACAAAGAAGAGGGGCGTCAAATTATTCAGAAGCTGTGGGAGCTTCATGACTGGAAGCTTTCAAGAAGAGGCTGGACTGCCTTCTGTCAAAAATGGTGTAGGGTCTCCAGCTTGGGCGGAGGGTTAGACTAGATGACCTACAAGGTCCCTTCCAACTCTGTTAATCTGCATCTATTCTCCAAAGCACCAGAGGGCAGGACAAGAAACAATGGTTGGAAACTAATCAAAGAAAGACGCAATCTGGAATTAAAGCGAAACTTCCTAGCAGTGAGAACAGCTTGCCACTGGAAGTTGTGGGTGCTCCATCACGGGAGGTTTTTAAGAAGAGACTCTACACACTTATCTGAAATGGTATAGGTTCTTCTGCTTTAGCAGGGGGAGGGGTGGATTAGAAGACCTCCAAGGTCCCTTCCAGCTCATTCATTCTACAGTATTTTATGCTGGGAAACCAAACTGCAATCTGAGCACCTCTTTTTTAACCTGTGAATCAACCTGGTCCTTGTAAACTTCGTTATTTGGTGTGCTCTCCCTCTCTCTTTCACACACACACACACACACACACACACAGGCTTGCCATTGTACCAGTGGAAGTGACATCCCAGATGCCCCCCCCCCAAGGGGGCTTGGGTTTCAAAGGACTTGGGGAGCAGGGAGCCTCTATTGTGGCTTTTCCTGGCAGCCTCCCATGATAGACTGTGCCCAGCCTGTTTAGCTTTTGTTTCCAGCCTGACATTCGACCAAATTATTCTCCACCCAGGTCTTTCAAGATTCCTAAGAGCCGGGGGGGGGGGGGAAGCTGCGATAGTGATCCTTTCCCTCCCCCCCACCAATCGTCTGAATGCCTGCATTGAGGCCGAGGGGCCATTGAGATGCAGAGAGAGCCCCGTGGAAAGCTGCTTTCTGTCTCGGCCTTATGAAAATGGGGTCGGAGTGGGGTGGGGAGGGGCGTGTGAGGGTGTCTCCTTCTCCCACCCCGCTTTGACAAAAGCAAGCTGGAATCTCCAAAAAAAAAAAAACCCATACACAATGCCGGATGGAGAGGGGCTTTCAGAGGTGCTGACACCACCCCAAAGGTCTGGAAGGGGCTCATTAAGGACATTCTGTGGTCCAGGAGGAGACTGGGAAGGGCGGGGTTGGGGGAGGGGGAAGGCAAGCTGACCGCCCAGATTAAGACTTTTGAAGGACTACATGAACCCTCTGTTTAAACTAATTGCTGCCCCACAACTCAAGGGGTCAAGTGTTTGCATTCATGGCATTGAGCGGGCGCCACTTGTGGGGTTGACCAGGTGAAGCATCTACTTCATTCAATGAAAGACAGTTAAAAACGGCCCTTTGGAGGCAGAGGAGAGGGGCGAAAGAGGAGGAGGGAGGGAGGGAGACCAGCTCCTTCCAGAACAGAAGCTTCTGCGTTCAAATAAAAAATTTGGGTGCTGCTAAGGGTTTTGAGGAGTAAGCCATTTTACAGAGGCCAGAAAGAGCCAACTTCCCATCCTATTTGTAGAATATCAGGGGAAACCTTGGGCCGTTGCCTGCTAGAACTCCCTTTGAAAGGGAATACGTTATAATGGGATGTATGTAGAGATTCTCGGTCGCCAAGGTCATTGGTTGTCCCAAAGGTGCTTTTTTTTTCCAGGAGGCAACTGGACTTTCTTTGTTTTTTCTTCCGAAGATGTTTTGCTTCTCATCCAAGAAACTTCTTCAGCTCTGACTGGAGAATGGAAGGATTTTTATTCCTTGCAGACAGCTGGTCATTTGCATCCTTTTAGAGGGTCGTTGAGGCCACTTGGAAGTTTATCTGTGTCCTCAGGGTCACCTGAGTGGTGCAAATGATTCCTATAGTCTGCAGCTTTTCCCTCTGGAAATCCATTCCTACTCCCACACTATTCAAAGGGTCTTCATCCCAAATTGTATATCTCAAAATCTGTAGAGATTCTCAGTCATCCAGGTCATGGTTGTCCCAAAGGTGCTTTTTCTGGAGGCAATTGGACTTTCTTTGTTTTTTTTTATTTTGAAGACGTTTTGCTTCTCATCCAAGAAGCTTCTTCAGCTCTGACTGGATGGTGAGGAATGGAAGGATTGATATTCCTTGCAGACAGCTGGTCATTTGCATCCTTTTGTAGGGTAGTTGAAGCCCTTGGAGGTTTATCTGTTTCCTCAGGGTCCACAGGGAGCACTACTCAGGTGTCGACCAGGAGCACCAACTCAGGTGACCCTGAGGACACAGGTAAACCTCCAAGGGCTTCAGCAACCCTCCAAAAGGATGCAAATGACCAGCTGTCTGCAAGGAGTATCAATCCTTCTCTTCCCCACCATCCAGTCAGAGTTGAAGAAGCTTCTTGGATGAGAAGCGAAACATCTTTAAGGAAGACACAAATAAACCTCCAAGTGGTCTCAAGGACCCTCTAAAAAGGATGCAAATGACCAGCTGTCTGCAAGGAGTATCAATCCTTCCATTCCCCACCACCATCCAGTCAGAGCTGAAGAAGCTTCTTGGATGAGAAGCGAAACATCTTTAAGGAAGACACAAATAAACCTCCAAGTGGTCTCAAGGATCCTCTAAAAAGGATGCAAATGACCAGCTGTCTGCAAAGAGTATCAATCCTTCCCTTCCCTACCACCATCCAGTCAGAGATGAAGAAGCTTCTTGGATGAGAAGGGAAACGTCTTCAAAAGAAAAACCAGAAAGTCCAGTTGCCTCCTGGAAAAGATCTTTGGGATTATAATGGGATGACATCTTAGTCCTTATTCTCTTTCCTGTTTCCCCAAAGCTGGACAATAGGGTTGCATGCAGAGTGCAGGCACGATATGTGATACGGGTAGTCCTTGACGTACAACAGTTCATTTCGCGACAGCTCGAAGTTACAATAGCAGTGTGGGTCCTATCAGCCCAATTATTACACAGGCAGGGTCCAGTGGGAGAGCCTTCTCTGCCGTTGCACCTGCCCTGTGGAATGCCTTGCCCCCCCCCCCCCCCCGAGTTAAGGTCAATCCTGACCCTTCTGACTTTCCAGGCAAGCTTAGAGAGCTCGTTCTGCCACTTGGAGCATCAACAATAGAGGTGGCTGATGGATTGATAATGAATGGATCCCACCTCCCCCCATTTTTTAATTGGGCCATAAAGTTCTGGACTTTATATTAACCCATCTACGTCTTTATTTTATATAGTTGTTCTGACCGAGGCTTCCCCAAAAAACACGAGGCAGAGTCCTGGTCCTGACAAAACCCCTTTTACTAAAGGAATGTGAATTCCTCTCCTTCACATTCAGCCAAGGCCTGGCAAACAGTCTTTCAAAGGGATATTTAGGACTAGGGACCTCATCTAGCTTGGAAAGCTGCCATGTCAATATTTTCCAAATGAAGTGCTGTGCAAGGAAAGACTGGGCACAGAGTCTCTGAGATTCACGGACAGATCTTCACACTCCTGAAATGAATCTAACGGCTGAATGAACGAATTGTTTCCTGCAAAAGCCCCCTCCCCTTTCGCTCCTCTTTTATTTCCTATGGGAGGGGCCATTCACCTTCTGTGGCTTTACTCCCAAGCCAATCCTGATTTCTGAGTTGTTGTTTTCTTGTGGCAGCTCTGCGCATGCACACACTGGGAACAGGCTCCAGCTGTTCCTCTGCCTCACTGCTGTCTAGCCCCATAAGCACTTGATCACTGCAAGGCCTTGGCCCCCTCTCTGCCTCCAACACAGAGCCCTCATCAGAGCCTTCCACAGCCTCCAGGGATGGCCCATGCTTCTCCCCAACCTCCTCACTGTCTGACTGCTGTCAGTTCCGATGGCCACTGGCAGGCCACAACAATAGTTTTATTTTATGGCTGTAAGCCACCCAGAGTTACCTTGAAATAAGATGGGTGGACTCTCAACCTTATAAATGAATAAAGGTCCAATGAAATCAAGCACACAATATAAATAGTTTACTGTGATGTATGAACCCAGTATGTTTCCCATTATTCACAAAACCAAAATGTAGAACAGGGATAATCTGTGAGAAAAAACCCAGATGAAAAGAAGGAAACGCAAAGAAGAACCACTTGCAAGTCGGCATTTGACAGAATCCATGGCGATGCCAATGACATCATCGCACAAAATGACATTTGCAGGCTGTCGTGATGTAAAGCTCTCATTTTGCTATAAATATGCAGGATCGGCTTGGATTTTATCCAAAAAGCAACACTGGATCACCCACACGCCTTTATGATTGGATACAAACAGAGATTAATTTATGCTGGGGACAGTCATGGGCTAAAGTTGATGGCATGTTATGGTCTTTGATAACGCAAGAATTAATAGGAAAACTAGAATAGCAATAGCAGTTAGACTTATATACTGCTTTACAGTGCTTTACAGCCCTCTCTAAGCGATTTACAGAGTCAGCGTCTTGCCCTCAATAATCTGGGTCCTCATTTTACCGACCTCGGAAGGACGGAAGGGTGAGTCAACCAGGTCAAACTGCTGGCAATCAACAGAATCAGCCTGCAATACTGCATTATTATCACTGAACTACTATGGTGAGAGAGAGAGAGGTAGACAGATAGAGGGAAGCTAGATTGAGAGATGCTAGATGATAGAGAAATAAATAGCATTAGCACAGGCTCCTATACCACTTCACAGTGCTTTCCAGCCCTCTCTAAGCGGTTTACAGAGTCAGCCTCTTCCCCCCAACAATCTGGGTCCTCATTTTATCCACCTCGGAAGGACGGAAGGCTGAGTCAACCTATAAGCCTGGTGAGATTCGATCTGCCAAATTGCAGGCAGCCGGCAGGCAGCAGAAGTAACCTGCAGTACTGCACTCTAACCACTGTACCACCACGGCTCTTCACATGATTTAATATGAAATTAATGTGAGTTTAATATGAAATGTAATGTGATTTAATATGAAAACTTTCAGCTTGATCGCTGAGAGTATTGCAAATCTCTCTTCCGTGAATATTCCTTTGGTCAAGAAATACACGGTTGTGCAGGAATTCAGCTACATCTTTGCCAGCATCCCTGCCCTCTCCCTCCCTGAGGCTCCTGGAGTTTTCTGCTGCGATTCTCACCATTTCAACATTGGGGAACTGAAGTGTCACTTACAGTCACCCTTCCTGGAAGGGTCAGCGAGTGATCATGTGACCTTGTCACTCACCCGCCTCCCCTTCCATCTCCCTGGCTTTCTCGTCATGTGACCCTGTCAAGCATTTGGACAGGGGGCAGGATTTGCTGTCAGTGGAGATTAACTTGCCCGGGAGAGAGTTGGCTACACTGATAAGAACGTTTGGCATCTGCGAGAGATGGATTCCACCCCAAGCCATTAAGTAAGAAGTGAAAAAAATTTGTTTTGTTTGATCGATGAGCCACCTGACACCCCAGAATGAAGAGCTGGTCTTGAATAGCATAGAATAACAGAGTTGGAAGGGATCTTGGAGGTCTTTTAGTCCAGCCCGCTGCTCAAACAGGAGATCTTATATCATTCCAGACAAGTGGATGTCCAGTCTCTTAAAAGTGATGGAGCAGCCACTACTTCGGAAGACAAGCTTTTCCATTGGTTTCTTGTTCTTACTGTTAGGAAATTTCTCCTTACAGTAGCGACCAAAATTGTGGAAACCTTTTGGGAAAAGTGTACAATATTTTTGAGGTTTGATGGCTAATAACACCACTTTTTTTGAGTAGTACCATAAAATTATATATCAATGGAAAGATAATTTAATCAAGAATGTAATGCAATAACTTTTATAAAGGATTTTCTATTAGAATAGCAATTATAAAGAAGAAAAGTGAAACATGTAGGAAAAAACGAGATATACAAAAATTATCACCATGTCATTTAATACTTACGGTAGTTAGGTAACCTTTAGCATGAATTACGGCCTTACAACATCTTCCCATGGAGTGAATCAAGTCTTTTCTGCAGCTGTTCTAATGTGTAACCAAGATTGAATGATTGCTTCTATTACCTGGGTTTTATTTCTGGCTATATTTGGCTATGGCTTTTCATAGGATACAGATAATTGAACAAATTTTGTTGCATTACATTCTTGATTAAATTATCTTTTATCAATTGATATATAATTTTATGGTACTACTTCAAAAAAAAGTGTTGCTATTAGCCATCAAACCTCAAAAATACACTTTTCCCCAAAAGTTTTCCACAATTTTGGCCACTACTGTATTTCTAGGTTGTTTCTCTCCTCGGTTAGTTTCTCTCCATTGTTCCTTCTCTTGCTTCTCTAGGTTGACTCCCTCTTCTTTGTGGTAGCCCCTCAAATATTGAAATAGTGCCATCCTGTCTCCCTTAGTCCTTCTTTTCACTGGACTAGACAAAGACGATTCCCGCAACCATTCTTCATATATTCTTCATACGATTAGAATGAGTTCCCTAATCATTTTTGTTGATCTTCTCTGCACTCTTTCCAGAATCTCAGCGTCTTTTTTTTATATAGTGGTGACCAAAACTGGACGCAGCATTCTAAGTGTGGTCTTACTAAGGCTAATACCCTGAAGAAATTTATATTTTCTTAGAGATAGAATGCGGGCTTGCCTTCCCGCACAAAGTGGACCACTCATAATGAAGACAACACACAAGGTTTTCCTGGATGCATAAGTGGCTCAGAGCGTGATCTGAAACCCCCTTTTATTATGAGCGTATAAGGAAATAAAAGCATTCTGATATATTATTGGTTACATATAAAATTCTTGCCTAATATGGTTATATTTAGCTCTACCTGCTTAAGCGGTGTTTTCAAATATGAGTATCTTAACGGCTTTTACCACGTGTTTCCTAGGCTGCTAGTAACTTCCTCAGTCTGGAAAGTCCCTGTTAAGATGGTTTCGATAGCTATTGCCTTTGCAAGCACAGCTTTCTAAATTGGGCCCTCCCAGTGGGCATCCAGCTCAACCCGCGTTCACTACTCAATTTATTTCAGTCCCAAATTCCATATATGTGTTCCAATCAGGAAAACTGATCTGCACATATACCATGGCGACCTTGTTCCCACAATAGAAAAGGGAAAAAAGGGTCATTTCTGGAATAAGTTCTTCATCCATTCTGACATCTGAAGAATTCGACCCAGGTTTTGAGAAGGGAGAAAGAGCATTAAAAAAATTCAACAGTCTGCTGTTTTGAATTGATGTGTAATCCTCTGACTCAGAATAAACGCGTGCCATATTGCCCACCCCCCAAAAGAAAATGAAATAACAAATGCCCATGCCTTGGGGGAAACAAGGTAATTATACCCACATGTCTGCAAATTCTTTCCAAACCTTGTCAAATTGAAATATGTGAAGTTACTCCACTTAACCATTATCACATGGTACCATCTTAAATGAGCATATAAGGAAAAGTACTGAACTGGAAAAGAAAACCCAGCTGCCTCCTTCATATATGCACCGTTAAATCCATTACGAGATTCCTCGTGGTTCCCTATGATTCCCTTCGCTCAATAAAGGTGTCACGTTGTTTTGGAAGAAGCTCTTTAATTCAGGCTGGAACTTCAATTCAATCCCATCTTGCACGGGTAGTCCCCGACTTACAACAGTTTATTTAGTGACTGTTCAAAGTTACAAGGGCACTCAAAATGTGACATACGACCGTTTTTCACAATTACAACCTTTGCAGCTTCCCCATGATCATGTGATCAAAATTCAGAGGCTTGGCAACCGATTCATATTTATGACCGTTGTTGGGGCCCAAGGTCATGTGATCCCCTTCTGAACATTAATGGGGAAGCCAGATTCATTTAACAACCAGGGTACTAACTTATCAACTGCATGTAACAGCGGCAGCAAGAAAGATCACAAAATGGGGATCCCAATCTCTTCTTGAAAGCCTCTACGATGGAGCACCAATGACTTCTGGAGACAAGCCGTTCCACTGGTTAATTGTTCTCACTGTTAGGAAGTTTCTCCTTAGTTCTAGGTTGCTTCTCTCCTTAGTTAGTTTCCATGAAATGTTTCTTGTCCTGCTCTCAGGTGCTTTGGAAAATAGGTTGACTCTCTCTTCTTTGTGGCAGATCTTCAAATACTGGAATACTGCTATTGTATCACTCCTACTTCCTTCTTTTCATTAAACTAGACATACCCTGCTGCTAGAGAAGACTCCTGTTAGTCCCTTGGACTGCAAAGCGATCAAACTGGTCAGTCCTAGAGGAGATCAACCCTGACTGCTCTTTAGAAGGCCAGTGTCAGGCCTGCAGTTATATTCCTTTTGGGATCTTTGGCCTGCCACACTCTCTGTTATTTTCCTATGCTGTTTCATTAGTGTAGCAATTGGGAGGGGGAATAGTAAGGAGTAGAATTGTAGAATGTGTTGTTGTCATTCCTTTCTAGAAGCCCAAGGTCATCTTTTGTCTCTGCACCTCTGCACCTGACCGGAACTAGATGAGTGGAAATGCCACCGTGGCAGTGGAAGATTGGACCATGTGATGGATTTACGGGTGTGGGTCATGAACTTTCAACTGGGTGGAATTCCAGGAAGCTTTAGATTTGGGATTTCCACAGATGTGCCAACATGTCTGTCTTATTAAATTGCAACTTTAAGGATAGCTCTGCCTTGGACTCTGATTTAATTCTGCATGAGATTTGGAACGCTGACAGCCAGATCCTGAAGAGGAAACTCAAATACTTTGGCCACCTAATGAGAAGGAAGGACTCACTGGAGAAGTGTCTAATGGTAGGGAAAATGGAGGGCAAAAGAAGAAGAAGAGGGCGACAGAGAATGAGGTGGCTGGATGGAGTCACCGAAGCAGTCGGCAAGAGCTTAAAGGGACTACAGAGGATGGTAGAGGACAGGAAGGCCTGGAGGAACGTTGTCCATGGAGTTGTGATGGGTCGGACACGACTTTGCAACTTACAACAACAACAGACATACCCAATTCCTGCAACTGTTCTTCATGTGGTCTCTAGCCTTTAATCGTCTTAGTTGCTCTTCTCTGCACTCTTTCCAGAATCTCAATTTATTATATTTGTGACCAAAACTAGTATTCCAGATGTGGGTCTTACTAAGGTTTTGTAAAGCGGTACTAATGTTTCACATGATCTTGATTTTATCCCTTTGTTTATGCAACAAAGGATCGGGGGGGGGGGTGTTTCCCCCAACATTGCCATCCATTTCCATGGGGGGGGGGGAAGTCAGGAGACTGCAGTGACAAAGAACAGAAGCAGGAGTGGCACCAGCAATGGAACATAATGTTGCGTTAACATTGGATGAATGGAATGCCTTGCAAAAAGGCTCAACGCAGTGTTCTCTCCAACATCAACCCAAGCCACTAGGGACTTAAAATCAGTGAGACTTTGCCACCCATTTCCTTGGAGAGAAATCAAGAGATTGGAAGTGACTGGTAATCTCTCATAAAGGTGAGAGATTAATTATTGGTTGCAGACAGCAAATGCCACGGCAATCATCTTTTCTTCTGAATAGGGATTTGATGGCCTATCAACCATCACAAGCGTCTAGGGAAGTGTTTCAGAAACCTCACAGCTTTAAAATCAGTGTCAGGCCTGTCCCAGCTTGGGCTCTCAGGAAAGAAAGACCCTCGATTCCAGTTGTAGAAAAGATATACTTTTACTGAAGTGATTACAGCAGGGATGTCAAACTCAAGGCCAGTGGGATGGATCTGTCCCATTGGGTGCTTAGATCTGGCCGTTGTGGAAACAGCAAATGACCGGCCCACGGTGCTTCTGCCAGCGAAAACAAAGGCTCTGTTTTCACTAGCAGAGGGCTGCAGGAGGCCGTCACAGCCAAAAATGGAGCTTGAGATCCCCTCTTTGCTGGCAGAGTGCTTGGGCCGCCACAGGTGCTAGTCACCCCCACCCTGAACACAATCCTGATGCGGCCCTCAATGAAATTGAGTTTGACACCCCTGGGTTACAACGTAGCAAAGCCAGATCTGAGGATTTCCCGTGTAATTCTGGTAATTTCTCCTTCTCCTAGGCCCTCCCCCTTTAGTCATGTTGGTGGTGCCCAATAAGGTTCAAATTAGGTATTTTGGTAGCAGTTTCACATTTTGGTACCTCCCTGATGGGCGTTTGCATTCCATTCCCAGGCGTATTCCTTGGATCATTCAACTGTTGTCTCTGGATGGAACCTCTGGTTCCTGTCATTCCCCCTCCCATCCTCCATCGCCCCCTCCCCACGCTTTATGGCAGGCTGGCATCAAAGGGAAGCGAAGTGGTTTGATGGCAGATCTGCCATTAGGTGTGTTTTCAGTTCAAAAATCCCCTAGCCAGCATGCAAGTTTTCTTACACCAAAACCTCTTCTTT
Organism: Natrix natrix natrix; assembly: GCA_029891615.1. NCBI lineage: Eukaryota > Metazoa > Chordata > Lepidosauria > Squamata > Natricidae > Natrix > Natrix natrix. The sequence goes on from JAKRSK010007868.1 coordinate 3,127,954, forward strand.
CAGAAATCCTGGGCCTTATCCTATAAAATCAATCAACCTGCTTTGAAATGGTTTACACTATTCTCTCTGGCTCCGTTTGTTTTCATTTTTAATTCCACCCCCCACCCCCCGTAGGGATGTTTCACTGAATATTTTAATATTATGCTTACCCAATCAAAAGAGCATTTATCTTGCTCCTATTGCAAAAAGAAAAATCTTTTTACAACTAATTACTATCAAAGGCGACCTGATAATGCTTCATTAACAACCTTAGTTAATTGCCTCCCATTCTCACGTTCTACAGAGCTAGCTATTCCCTTCGCGTCAGAGCTCCTCCTTGAACAAGAGTGAGAATCGTGAGTGAGTCCAGCTCTCTGGCAAAGTTGTAGGGCATGCAACCATGGCAAAAATGTACACGTGGTTTCCATGATGTTGTCTTATATAAATAAGTTGCCTAAAGTGATGAAAATGAAGAAACCTCTAGCAAAGCTGCGGCAAATGGAATGATTACTGTTTAATTCTGTTTGTGTCCATTAATTGCTTATTCTCAATTAAAATGGTACCACTCGGACTCTTATCTGAATCAACCCACATAGGAATGCAGCGTTTTGTGCTCCTTCGGCGTTTAAGTCATGGCAGCCACATGACCACGAAGACATCTTTGGGCAGCGCTGGCTCTTTGGCTTTGAAACGGAGATGAGCAGCGCCCCCTAAAGTCAGGAATGACTAGCACATATGTCTGAGGGGAACCTTTACCTTTTACCTTGGCCCAGGGTGGGAAGTGCTGGATGATCTCTCTATCTTGGCCACATCACAATGCTATGTAATCCTTAAAAACCTTCTCTGGAATTTGGCTGGAAAAGACTCTGTGAGTCTAGGGTTAACTTAAAATACAGGCAAAAAGAAATAATTATCTAGCTGTCTTCTTTGGCTTCTTGAATACAAACAGTGCCTTTTTTGGGCTTCAGATGTGAGCCCATGCCTGGAGGAATGGAAAACTTATGACCATTGAATGCCACCCTATCCAAAAAAATAAAACCCCTCTCTTATTTTGTCAAAAATCTGGTTCCGCCTTATTAAAAATAGAAAAACTCACCTGTTCATTAGGAAATATATGCTTGCTTGCATCATGCTATCTTCTTGATTGTGCTGTCAAATGATTTTCAATTCCTAGCAACCAGATCTCTTAGGGGGGGAGCCTGGAACCCCCACAGGATGCATCCCCAGGTGGCACATTGGGGCAGTGGTAGGTTGCTAACCGGTTTACTCCCGGATCACTCGTGCTCGCGCACATGTGCAGAAGCTTCTATGCATGCGCAGAAGCGTCCAGGCGAGTAGGCGGAGCCTCCCACTGCTGCCCCTACTGGTTCCGCTAAACTGGGCCGAACCGGGAGAAACCCACCAGGGGTGAGTTCCGGCCGCCATTACTACCGGTTCGGTAGTAAAAAAAATTGCTCCACTGCGTGCATGCCCATTTTCATTTGAAACAATCTGCGCACACGCACAATATTTTTTAAAAATCAATAAAAATTACATTTTTAAAATGAAGACTGATCTGCGCATGTGCAGAACAGAAAATCAAGATTGAGCCGCCGATCATGCATAGAACCGGTATGGCCACGTGTCCACCGGAGTTACTATCTAAACCAGTGTTTCTCAAACTTGGCGACTTTAAGTCCTGTGGACTTCAACTCCCAGAATCCCCCAGCCAGCATAGCTGGCTGGGGAATTCTGGGAGTTGAAGTCCACAGGACTTAAAGTCGCCAAGTTTGAGAAACACTGATCTAAACGAATAGTTAGGAAACCACCTCTGCAACGCACCTCTGCATTGGGGTTTCCCTACCCAATATCAAAGCCATTAAAAAGCAAAAGGTAGAATATTTCGGACATGTGATCCGACATCCAGGAAAATGCAGCATCCTTCCCTTAATCCTCCAAGGAAAGATTGAAGGCAAAGGAGGTCCAGGCAGAAGAAGAGCATCAGGGCTTCAAAATCGAAGGGACTGGTTTGGACAAAACTCAGCATCACGTTTTCATGCGGCTGTTGATAAAAATGGGATCGGCAACATGATCGCCAAGATGGATATGGCAGAAGAAGAAAAAGAGACCAGATAGATTTTTCCTCGTGATAAAACTCTAGATGGTGGACATCATAATACCTGGGGACATCCAAATAGAAGAAAAAGAAGTGGAGAAAATAACAAAATATAAAGACTACCCCCAAAAAAAGCACAGGTAGTCCTCAACTTACAACCACAATTGAGCCAAACATTTATGTCGCTAAGTGAGAAACTCGCTAAGTAACTTTTGCTCTGTTTTACCATTTTTCTTGCTGCATTTGTCATCAGACACTGCAGTTGTTAAATTCACTTAACGGTTGTTAAGTGAATCTGGTTTTCCCATCTGACATTTGCTGGTCAGAAGGGGATCACACGACTCTGGGACACGGCAACCGTCATAAATGTGAGTCAGTTGTCAAGTAGGTAAATGATGGGAATGCTGTGATGGTTGTAAGTGTGAAAAATGGCCATAAAGTCACATTTTTCAATGCTGTTGTAACTTTGAGTGGACTGTTGTAAGCCGAGGACTTACCTGTACAGATAGTCCTCCATTTACTCCTGTTTCTGTTAATTATTTTATTATTTTGGGGCCTTCAGCTCAATCATGACTCCTGGAAACTGGAGATCCCTGCAATTTTCTTGACAAGATTCCAGAAGTGGTTTTATCTCCCGTCCTATTTCCTGAGCTGAGAGGGAATCACTGGCCAAGATCACTCAGCTGCCTTCAAGAGATTCCTCAAAGGGTCACTATCAGTGGTGAAATTCATTTTTTTTTACTACCAGTTCTGTGGGCATGGCTTGGTGGGCGTGGCAGGGGAAGGATACTGCAAAATCCCCATTCCCTCTTCACTCTGGGGCCAGCTGGAGGTGCCGTTTGCCGGTTCTACGAACTACTCAGAATTTCCGCTACCGGTTCTCCACAACCTGTCAGAACCTGCTGAATTTCACCCCTGGTCACTATACGAACTGTTGTAAGTTGAGGACTACCTGTAGCTACTACCGTGTTTTCCCCCAAAATAAGACAGGGTCTTATTTTCTTTTGACTCCCGAAATGAGTGCTTGGCCTTAATTTCGGGGAGGTCTTATTATTTTTGAGGTGCAGGAGGACCCTTAACCTCGGCCCACAGATCAGCTGATCCATAGAGGGCCTGTTACTGTCTCTGTTTCTGGCATACTCTTGCCAGCCCTACCGTTGCTGGGCCTGTTGCTGTTTTGCGTCGGCCACTAAGAGAAGGGGTGCGGTAGCTAGGATTTGCGGGAGTGGCCTCCGCGAGGCCCTTCTGCATGGATGGCAAGTGCATGTGGGGCATCTGGGGCATGTTTCCCCCCTTCCCCCAGGAAATGGCAGGGACCAGCTGCACATGCGGTTAAATATTTTAGGGAGGTCTTATTTTCAGGAAAATAGAATACATCTGAGCTGCAAATGTTTTTAACCCCAGAAGATGGCAGCATATTTCATTCATGTTTTCCTTCATTGCCACCTAGTGGTCTTACTACGCTTTGCAGCCCAGATCTATTGAACCTAAAATTGGAGGAGTACAATACGGTTCCCAAGCCTTAGTATAAGCTAGCCAAGCACACTGTGAGAACATAGCTAGCACGTAAAGTTGCCGTATTACGCAGGCTGAGATGCCAAATTGACAATCAATGCTTGGGATTCCATCACGGATTGAATACAGAGATGCATGGTTGAACAGAGCATGCCAACGGAGCTTAAGTTTTGAAAGACCAGCCTGCCTCTTTTTTAGGCAGAGTAGGGTGAAGAAGGAGGCACGCAAGCAGATTTCAGACTTTCTTTTCCTCATAAAGTTTTGTTGCTGTTTTGGATTGGCATTCACAGAAGAAAAAGAGGAAGCTGACATAAAGCTACGCTCAGTGCTTGCCTCGGTGCCGTTTTCCAGAATATTTTCTGTGTCATTTGGAAAATGGCTTTGATGATCTTTAAATGGGATGGAAGGTCCTGTTGGAAGAAAAATCCATCTGGTTCAGTTCTAAGGCAGGAGAAAAGCACTGGAAACAAAATGGAGCTTTCGAATCCTACCGTTCTGCCTTTGTTAGCGGTTTTGACCTAGAGGGTAGAGGGCACCTGAGGGTAGGACAAGAAGCAATGGGTGGAAACTAATCAAGGAGAGAAGCAGCTTAGAACTGAGGAGAAATTTCTTGACAGTCAGAACAATTAATCAGTGGAACAGAAGTTGCCTCCAGAAGTTGTGAATGCTCCAATACTGGAAGTTCTTAAGAAGAATGTTGGATAACTATTTGTATGAAGTGGTTTCCTGCCTGAGCAGGGGGTTGGACTGGAAGACCTCCAAGGTCCCTTCCAACTCTTTTATTCTGTTCTGCTCTGCTCTGTTCTGTTCCTCTAATTCACATTCAACAAGGCAAACAGTCTTTCAAAGGAATATTTACGACTACAGACCTTATCTAGCTTGGAAAGCTGCCATGTCAATATTGTCCAAATGAAGTGCTGTGCAAGGAAAGACTTGGCACAGAGTCTCTGAGATTCATGGACAGATCTTCACACTCCTGAAACAAATCTAACGACCGAATGAACGAATAGTTTCCGGCAAAAGCCCACTCCCCTGTCACTCCTCTTTTATTTCCTATGGGAGGGGCCAATCACCTTCCACCTGTGACTTTATTCCCTAGTCTACCGTGATTTCTGAGCTGTTCTTTTCTTCTGGCAGCTCCTCGCATGCATACACTGGGAACAGGTTCCAGCTGTTCCTCTGCCTCACTGCTCTCTAGCTCCTAAGGCACCTGATCACTGCCAGACAGCCTTGGCCCCATCTCTGCCTCCAACAGAGCCCTCATCAGAGCCTTCCCCAGACTCCAGGACTGGCCCATGCTCCTCCCCAACCTCCTCACTGTCCGACTCTGTTGCCAGCTCCGGTGGCTGCTGGCAGGCCACAACATTAACTGTCAAACTTTGCTGCAACGGATTTTGAAATATCCTGTCTTGAATGGATTTCTGCCGTATTTGCTTTGCTTACGAATAGAGCCATCAACATAGTTGTCTTCCTCTTTCAATAAGTTCTTTATCTCTTAAGTGCTGGCATCTGCTGTGCGCTACTAAGAAAGACTTGGGAGCTGCTTCCTGCCTCTAAAAATATGTTTCTCCATTTCTCCTTTAGGGAAATAAAATATTCTGCCTTTTTAATATTTCCCAATTCACTGTGGGGGACTTCCTACATCCCAAAGGACTTGGGCACAGGAGTGGAGGCAGAAAAACATTTAAAAGAGGAAATGGGAAGTTTGAGAAGTATGAGACTCGGAGTATCTCTGCCTGAAATACACTTGTAGGTATAGCTTGTGCAGGAGAATGACTATGGAGGCTTTCAAGATTATGTTACATTACCCTACTATCATAAACATTTTTCCAGAAATCTAATGCTTCTTGCTTCCCGAGTCTGCCAGACTCACAGGGCTTCACACTCAGTAAAATTTTCAGAACTTGTTTATTTAACCTTTCTCTCTTTTTTATTTGTTTCATTGGCCTTAACTCAATCTGAGTGGATAATCGACTGTTGAGATGTGTGATTGGCACTTATGGGACTGGGATGGGAGGGGGCTGAAAATATCAAAATAGTGATCACAATCATGAGATTAAAGTTCACCTCCCTGCAATTTCAGAGAAGAAAGAAATGAGAACTAGGGAAGGAAGATTTTATTTATTTAGAAAATTTATGTAACTCACATTGATTCTCTAGGCCAGTGGTCCCCAACCTTTGCAGCTCAGTTGTGGGGGGCAAGAGAGGGGAACTGGGCCGCGTGAGTGGTGGGCTGTGTTAGATCTGGGCAACGAGAGACAGACTACGGACACGAAGTGACTTATCAGCTCATTTATTAGTAGTAGTAGTGATCCAGCTTCCTCTGTGGTCGGAGGGTTCCCCTTTTATAGGGATTGGGCACGCCCCTTGACCAATCAAAGGGATACCTGTTTCCCGCTGTAGGAGCGGACCAGAGGGAAGACTTATCCCGATATATGTTAATATCTAACACCCCTCCCCTCCTAGATGGGACGTTACAGTAGGTGACATAGTCCTTTAGGTAGGTGGGTGTTTGTCTTGCTCGGGAGGAACGTCGTAGTTCAGGTTGGGTTGAAGTGTTTGCAGGACTGGGTGCGTGTTGGTTCGAAGTAGTTGCAGGATCGGGTGCTTTTCCTATTTCCCGTTCTGGAGGTCTTGCGCTTTCGTTGCTCGGGCATTCAGGAGCTTGTTCGGCTGCGTTGACTGGGGGTTGCTCAGCTGCGTGCGTGTTGTCCTGTTCCCCGCTTAGCTCGCCGGTGTCGTTGTTCCCTGCGATGGAGTTTTCCTGCGGTTGGCTCTCTGTAGACAGGAAACTTTCATCTTCATTCCTAATGTTGGAGTGTGCAAGGCGACCTCGAAGTTGATCGATGTGCCTTTTCCAATTCCGCCCATCTTCTAGCTCCAGCAAATACGATCGAGGACCCGTGATGCCAATGACCTTTGCCGGCATCCACAATGTCCCCCCTGCGTAGTTGTGAGCATATACTGAGTCCCCTACTCTGAAAGACCGGACCTTACTTGTAGAGTCTGGGGGAGCCGTGGTAGAGTAATTCGGGTGGAGCCGGTCCAGGTGAGACCGTAGGCGGCGACCCATGAGTAGTTCAGCGGGGCTCCTACCCGTCGTTGCGCTCGGGGTAATGTGTTGAATGAGGAGGTAATGGTCAATGCGTGTTTGCCAATCACCTGGACCCATCCTAGCGAGGGCCTCTTTCGCGAATCGCACCATTCTCTCTGCCTGACCGTTGGATGCTGGATGGAATGGCGCGATGAGGGCATGCCTGATTCCCAACCCCGCTAAAAATGTTTCAAACTGCATGGCCGTGAATTGGGGCCCGTTATCGGATACTAGAAGATCTGGTAGACCATGGGTGGCGAAGAGCCGCCGAAGAACCTTTATGACTGCCTCTGCCGTGGTTGACGTCATTAGGACTACATCTAGCCATTTAGAATAAGCATCTACAACTATGAGGAAGGTTTGACCCTGGAATGGCCCTGCAAAATCAATGTGTATACGTGACCAGGGTGCCTTGGGTTTCTCCCATTCTGTGGCGGGCGCTTCCGGGGGTGCTGGTCTCGACTCCTGGCATGGGTCGCAAGTGGCCACCCACTCCTCTATTTCTTTGTCCATGTTTGGCCACCACACGTAACTTCTCGCTAACGCTTTCATTCTCACGATCCCCGGGTGACCCATATGCAAAGCATCTAATACATTTTTTCGTAGAGCATAAGGAATAACAACTCGATCCCCCCACAACAAACATCCCTGTAATACTGAGAGTTCGTCCCGTTTTGACCAAAACATTTTGAATTCCGGGCCCACATTTCCCTTCGGCCACCCCCTCCATACCCAAGTTTGCACTTGCTTTATTAAATTGTCTTTAGAGGAGAACCTTGCAACATCGTAGGAAGAAACCGGTCCCGAATCCAAACAGTCAATGAGCAATACCGGTACTTCTGGAGTGGGGTCTGGCAAAATGTCTGGTAATGGGCAACGGCTGAGCGCGTCTGCGTGTCCTAAAGTGGAGCCCGGTCGATGAATTAACTTGTAGGAGTACGCAGCCAGGAAAACAGTCCACCTGGTCATGCGTGGAGAAAGGGAGACCGGAGTGGGGCGGTTTCCCGCCAAAAGTCCCAACAGCGGTTTGTGATCTGTGATCAGTTCAAAGTCGCGGCCGTAGAGGTATTCATGGAAGCGTTTTACACCAGCTACGGCAGCCAGCGCTTCTCTGTCCATTTGGCTGTAGTTCCTTTCGGCCGATGAAAGAGTTCTGGAGTAGAAAGCAATGGGTGCTTCTTTTCCGTCGGGCATCCTGTGGCTGAGGACTGCTCCAACTCCGAAGGGCGATGCGTCGCAGGTCAATACCAGCGGTAGGGTCTGACTGTATTGAACAAGTAGTGAGTCAGTGGTGAGCAGGCACTTTACCCCGGCGAATGCTGCAGCTTCGGCTCGTCCCCACCTCCATGGTGCGTTCCTCTGGAGTAGACGGTGTAGTGGCTCAGCAACGGTCGCCTTCTGTCTCAGAAAAACGCTGTAGAAGTTAAGTAGTCCGAGGAAGGCCTGCAACTCGGTCTGATTTTGTGGTGTGGGGGCGTCCTGGATCGCCTTAATTTTCTTTGAAGTAGGGTGAATTCCCTGACCATCAATTCTATAACCCAGGAATTCTACGCTAGGCACGTTAATTTGGCATTTTTCCTTTTTAAGGCGGAGACCCTTTTCTCTGATTCTGGCCAAAACAGATCTGACTCTTTTGTTTAGTTGCTCCTCGTTTGCAGCGGACACCAAGATGTCGTCAAAATATGGGACGACTCCCGGTATCCCTTGCAACAGTCGTTCCATGACGCTCTGGAACAATCCTGGAGCAATACTCACGCCGAATTGTAGCCGGTTGCATTTAAAAGCTCCTCTATGCGTCACTATAGTCTGGGCCTCCGCTGTGGCGCTATCAACTGGCAGTTGCTGGTAAGCTTGTGCCATGTCTAACTTAGCGAAAACTTTTCCCGGCCCCAACGAGTGCAATAGGTGCTGTACTACGGGCACAGGATATGCGCTCTGTTGTAGCGCGACATTAATTGTGCATTTATAGTCTGCGCAGATGCGGACTGATCCGTCTGGTTTGACTGGGGTCACGATAGGTGTTTCCCAGCGCGCGTGATCTACCGGCTCAAGGATCCCTTGTTCCACTAACTTATCTATCTCCTTATCTATTTTTGGGCGGAGTGCAAAAGGCACTCGTCTTGGTTTAAGTCGGATTGGCGCCACATTGGGGTCTAAATTAAAGGATATTGGTTTGCCCACATACTTACCAAGACCGGGGCTGAACACATCCTCGAACTCCTTAAAAATCTGTTCAGCGCTGCTGTTTCTCACGGCGTTGATTCCGGTGACTTCTAATCCCAGGGCTTCAAACCAGTCAAGCCCCAGAAGGTTCTGCAACGGCGCGCTGGCGATGGTCACGGGCAGCTGGGCTTCGATGTCCTTGAAACGGATGTGGAATGTGCCTTGGCCCACGATGGGGACTTGGTTCCCCTGGTAGTCTCGTAGCAGGACGTCTGGAGCACGCAGTTGGCTCTTTCGGAGGCTAGGGATAGCCTGTTTCATGGATGCCCATGAAATGATCGTCAGGGTTGATCCTGTGTCAACTTCTAGCTCGCAGGGTGAGCCTTCCAAAAGGACTGTGACTTTCAGCCTTTTGGGCCGCTTAGGGCGGACCTGATGTATCGTGGTGAGATACGTTCGCAACTCCTCTCTCTGGGTCAACTCTATCTCATCGTCAACATCCTGAAAATACTCTCGTTGAGCGTCTTGGTAGAACGCTCTTTCAGCTCTCTGTGTGTATTCTCTCTGGGGATACGCTCGCTCACTTCCTTGTGAGTAATCTCTCTGGGAATACGCTCGTTCAGCTCTTTGGAAATTTTCTCTCTGGGTAAACACTTGTGGATTTCTCTCTGGGCGCCCTTTTTGATTTCGCCAAGCCCCTGGGTTGGGCTTCTGTTGGCGGTACATGGGTGGCTGCCGTGAGGCAGGGACTCCGCTCCGGCACACTCGTGCGATGTGCCCAAGTTTGTTGCAGTGCGAACAAACAACGTTCCTGAACCTGCAAGTAGACCTGGGGTGATTCCCTCCGCAGCTTGCGCAGGGCGGCAAACGGGATCCGGGTCTCCCCCCAGGCCTCAAGTGACTGCTCTGCATCAGGTGACTGTCCTCGAACTCGGGATTTTCGTAGTCGGGGCTTGTGTCCTCGTAGTGAACTCTGGTTTGTCTCGGTGCTGGCTGGCTTACGCTGGCCCCTCGTTGTATGGTCACCGATGATTTCTCCGCTGATTCTGACGCTCTTGCTTCGTTTAACGCTGATTGTAGGGTTAAATTCGGGTTTGCCAACAGCTTCTTTTGCAAAGAAATGTCTCTTATCCCACAGATGAGCTGCTCTAAGATGTGCTCTTCCAAATCCCTGTATTCGCAGTGGGCTGCTGCTTTTCGTAGGGCTGCAACATATTGATTAATGGATTCTCCCGCCCTCTGAGTCCTCATGTTGAATTCCTTTCGGCAGACATGGCGGGAAGGTTTTGGCGCGTAATGCGTTTGCAAAGTCTGTTGCAGCGTCGCCCATGAACTGCTTGTATTGGAGTAGGTGCGGTGAGGTCTCTGGCCGTATTGAAGACTTCCTTTCCGCAGTAGCCGAGGAAGATGTTTTTCTTCCTTGCATCGGTGATCCCCGTGTACTCGTTTGCTTCGAGGAAACACTCGAAGCGAATCATGAAGGCTTCCCATTCGTCGTTTGCTGGGTCGAAAGGAGCGGGGGGAGCATGCATCGCCATCTTCTCGGTTTGAATTTGCCGCGCTGCGGTGATCTGAGATGGCTGTCGGAATTACTGCCGAATTCCTGGGCTGGATCAAATCCGGAGATTCTTGAGGTAGCGTTCTTCGTCCTATCTGTCTCTCAATCCCACCCTCGTCGCCAATGTTAGATCTGGGCAACGAGAGACAGACTACGGACACGAAGTGACTTATCAGCTCATTTATTAGTAGTAGTAGTGATCCAGCTTCCTCTGTGGTCGGAGGGTTCCCCTTTTATAGGGATTGGGCACGCCCCTTGACCAATCAAAGGGATACCTGTTTCCCGCTGTAGGAGCGGACCAGAGGGAAGACTTATCCCGATATATGTTAATATCTAACAGGCTGGTGCACACAAAGCCCTTGTACAAGAGGTGGGCCGGTGCGCACACACTGAAAAAGGGAACGAGGTGTTGTGATGGATCATCACTTCGCTAGGAATCAGCAGGAAGCTGCAGCTACCCAAAAACGGCCAATGCATCAACAGAAGGATCAGAGGGATAGCATCAAGATCCCTAGAAGTGACAGTATCGATTTATACTGCCCTGGTGAGACCACACTTGGAATACTGGTCACCACGATATTAAAAAGATACTGAGGCCCTAGAAAGAGTACAGAGAGGAGCAACAAAGAAGAGTGGGTCAAATTATTCTACAAGCCACCAGAGGGTCAGGACAAAAAGTTGGAAACTAACCAAAGAGAGAAGCAATCTGGAATTAAGGAGAAACTTCCTCCAGAAATCATGGGAGCTCAATAGCTGGAGGTTTTAAAGAAAATACTGGACAGTCACTTCTTTGAGGTGGTGTAGGTTCTCCTGCTTGAGCAGGGGCTGGACTAGAAGATCTCCAAGATCCCATTCTTATTCTATTCTATTCCTATTCCTAATCCTAACCCTAACCTACTATATTATAATGATACTCTACTCTACTCTATTCTACTCTACTCTACTCTACACTACACTACACTACTCTACTCTACACTACACTACACTATACTATATTATATTATATTCTAACATAGATGATAAGGGTTCTGGAGACTAAGTCATACAATGAACAGCTACAGGAACTAGGTATGTTCAACCTAATGAAGAGAAGACTCAGTTGAGGTGTGATAGCAGTATTCCAATACTTAAATGGTTATCACAGGGAAGAGGGTGTTGAATTATTTTCCATAGCACCTCTCATTGCCCACTCTAGCATCATCTATTAGGTTCAGGCAAGATGTTTTCATAACGGTCAGTCCAAGCACAGTATAGTATGCGGCTCCCTCCTTCTTCCAGCTGGGTGACCTTGAGGCAGCGTCTCAAGGAGACACAGAACTTACTTTCATTTCCCCAAGCATTCCCCTCTTCACTCGTCTTCCCCACAATTCATGGCAGTCTATCACCACACAGCAGTGAAGCACAAGCCAAGCATAAAGTGGCAGCCAACACAAGTCATTCAGTTGACAGGTCTTCCGAGGTGGCTGTTGTGGAATCAAGACTGTCCAGTCAAGACTTCTCCAGATGAGAAGAGCAAAAACTTAGGTCTTGCCATTCCTGTTATCCCGCACCCTCAAGACATCTAAAATACGGGGGATGGCCAAATAAATTCCATTACAGATCCAGAAAGGGAATGAAACAAGGGAAATTCTCCGGTGCTCCAAAACTTCACTATCTTTTTATTTTCTGTCTCTCACCAGATTGGAGATCCATGCTGGAAATAAAAAGAATGAAATGGAGGAATTTTGCAGCTGGTGCTCTGGTTAAAAGGCTGGGAAGAAACGAATCAGATGTGGGGTGGCTGAAGGCCTATAGAAGAGTCAGTGTTTAATTACAAGCTTTGGAATTCCCTCCCCAGCTGGTTCATGTCATTGTCCCGCACTGGAATGGTTTAAGAACAATGCTTTTCTGCAAGGATTCTTTTCTTCTTCTTCTTCTTTCATCGTAGGTTCTCCCTCCCCCTCTCTCACGCATGCATGTGCTATTTGTTCCATATGTACATCTTTATAGTTTGAGAGTAGGCAAGAATGCCTGAACCTTTATGACATCAAGCCTATATCCTAGTTTGCAATCTGAAATGTTCTTCTTTGAAATTGGAAGCAAAAATGCAGGACCAGAAAGTTACTACATTAGAAGGGAGAACCAGAAGAGCAAAGGTGTTGGATAACCTTGCCAAGGAACCCAATGTAAAATTATACCACTGAGATCAAGGAGTCAACGCCTTTATCTCCTATTTCCCCAATATTAGTCTTCTCTGATCTGCCTTAAAGAGGTAAAGGTAAAGGATCCCCTCGCACATACGTGCTAGTCGTTCCTAACTCTAGGAGGCAGTGCCCATCTCCGTTTCAAAGCCGAAGAGCCAGTGCTGTCTGAAGATGTCTCCGTGGTCATGTGGTCAGCGTGACTCAACGCCGAAAGGGCACAGAACGCTGTTACCTTCCCACCAAAGGTGGTTCCTATTTTTCCACTTGCATTTTTATGTGCTTTTGAACTGCTATGTTGGCAGAAGCTTTGACAAGTCACGGGAGCTTCGAACTGCCGAACTGCCAACCTTTCTGATTGACAAGCTCAGTGTCTTAGCCACTGAGTCACCACATCCCATAATGTTGTATGTATGTATATGTTGTATGTTGTACCATACAACGTGGCCTGCCTTACTTGAGATTAAAATCCTGCAGTCAAGCACCAGGGAAATCTGCAGATCCAGGCAGTTCAAATGTGTATTCATTGCAAGCTTAAGCTCTCTACAAGAATCCGAACTACTAACAGTTAAAGCAATTTAGTGGTAGATAAGGAATTCATGGTGGGATGGACTTAGATCTCTTGTTGGTGTGAAGGAACTCATGCAGAGGTGGTATTCAGCCACTTCTGACAGGTTCTGGAGAACTGGTAGCGGAAATTTTGATTTGTTCGGAGAACCAGCAAATACCACCGCCAACCCCCCCGCCTCTCAGCCTCCCAGCTGATCTTCTTTTGTTGCCCTGAACAGGAGAATGCAGCTGGAAAGCAAGTCAGTGGAGTGGGGAGGGAATTTTGCATTAGCCTTCCCCCAGGAGTGGGGAGGGAATGGGGATTTTGCAGTATCCTTCTCCTGCCACACCCACCAAGACACGCCCCCAAAGCCACACCACGCCCCCAAAGCCACGCCCACAGAACCGGTAGTAAAAATAGTGTGAATCCCACCACTGGACTCATGACTGATGATGCGTTGGTATCTGAAAGCAGAAAGGAGGTGTAGAATTGCTCTGTCCATTCTAGGTATTTGTACAATACTGGTGAGATGATACTGGCAACTGCCCAATACCTTGAAGGAAACATTTATTGTGAAAACTGCAAGCCCATTTTTGTTCCCACGACCATCTATGTGTTAACCAGCCTATCCGCATCAGTCACAAGTACTTTGTGTGTATGTGTTACCTGCAGTTGCATGCGTGTGAATGTAAAAAGGTAGTAAAGCAGCAGGACTTTAAAAACAAATCGATGCTCTGATTTACTGATTGTGTTTTAATTTTGTTTCTCTCCTTTCTGCTTCTCCCTCTGGCCTTTGCCTGACATTGACGGGTGACATCTGGCGTGAAAGTCAGCCACCTAACGTGAACATGACTTAGCCATGTCAAACAAGGCAGAAGGTAGAAATCAATGGCCATCTCTAAGCACCGCTAATCAAATATTGATGGGTTGGTGCATTCAAAGGTGCAGCAGGCATTCTGCAGTATTTTTAAAAATAGCAAAAGACAATATGGTGCACCTTTAAGTGCTTGCAACTGCATGATCATATTTCAGCCTAGACCACACTGGGATGCATTTAAGAAATAAATATGAAACTATGGGCAGCTTTGGTTATATTTTATATCCTCATAAGTGCAGAAAAACTCAACGCAATTAGTGAAATCTCAGCTCCTAAATACAGAAAGCTATCCCATATTCAGCAATAATTTTGGAAATATTTTTTTCCAGAAATGTGTGTACAATGAAAGACATCACTTCAAAATGTAATTTTCCTTTTTTAAAAAAAAATAAATCTTCTCTAGTACACCAGTAATACATTAATGTCATAGCAATGGCAAGATCACTTAGACTTATAGACCGCTTTACAGCTCTCCCTAAGAGTCATCATATTGCCTATTGCCCCCAACAATCTGGGTACTTATTTTACCCACCTTGGAAGGATGGAAGGCTAATTAACCTTGAGCCTGGTGAGATTCGAACTGCCAAATTACAGGCAGCTGGCAGTCACCAAAAGTAGCCTGGAGTATTGCACTCTAACCACTGCACCACCGTGTCATCATAACCGCTACATATCTGATTTTAAGGCAGTAACTTAATACAGGTAACTTATGACCACACTTGAGCCCAAAATTTCTGTTGGTAAGTGAGATGGCTGTTAAGTGAGATTTGCCCCATTTCGCGACCTTTTTTGACCCAGTTGTTAAGTGAATCACTGCATTGTTAAGTTAGTAGCCTGGTTGTTAAGTGAATCTGGCTTCCCCATTGACTTTGCTTGACGGAAGGTCGCAAAACGGGTCACACGGGACAGGGCAACCGTCATAGAGGGGAGTCAGTTTCCAAGCGTATGAATTTTGACCAGCTGATGATGGGGATGCTGCGATGGTGATAAGCGTGAACAGCGCCATAAGTCATCATGTTTCTTTGAACAAATCCTTAAGAATGAGTGCATTTACGTCAGGGGTGTCCAAAGTTGAGAACTTTAAGACTTGTGGACTTCAAGTCCCAGAATTCCCCAGCCAGCATGGCTGGCTGGGGAATTCTGGGAGTTGAAGTCCACAAGTCTTAAAGTTCCCAAGTTTGGACACCCCTGATTTACGTTGCATTCCCTGATTTCAGCCCTTCTAACATCCTGTCTGCTCCTTTGGGAGGAATCTGTACCCTTGTGATATCCTAACCACTCACATTCTTACCCCGCTATGGCTCCCATCATTCAAGGCATCACTACATCCTCCCCAGAAGGCAACAGGTAACAAAGGTACCAGGTGGGCAGCTTTCTGGGAAACGTCTGTGCACTATATGGAAAGTTTTTTCTCCTGTTCTCACTGCCTCCCTCACCCCTCCCCAACCTGTATGTTTTTTTTTTATTAGCTTATAATATAAAACACAAAAGTACAAAAGAAAACAGTGGGGAAAATAGGGGAGGGAAAAGTGTAGAGGAAATAAGAAAGAAAATGTGTTGACACTGTATATTTTCAAGGAAATAAGGACTGAATTAATATTTTGTTACTGGACGTTCGCTTATTCAAAAGAGGGCTTCCCAGTGAAGCCCTTTGAATCGTCCATCCTTCCGTCAGCAGAGTGATGGATTTCTCATTTCTCCGTCACTCTGCTCAACACCCAATTCCCACAGCACTCTCTTAGCCCTAAAGATACAGTATTTACCCATGTAGTAAGCTGTGTTACTATTATCCTTCTCATTGTTCTCATTTCTGCTCTTCTCATCTTTCTGTGTCTTATGATTTATCACTTGTTGATTGTATCATGACTAATGATTGTAACTTATGTTTTACGATCTATGACACTTTGTTGTCTGTAGGTGCAGTGAAAACTTATACACCGGAAACAAATTCTTTGTATGTCCAATCACACATGATTAATAAAGAATTCGCTTCTCTTCTCTCTTCCTCTCCTCTCCCCTATGCTCTCCTCGCCTCTCTCCTCTCCTCCTC
Organism: Natrix natrix natrix; assembly: GCA_029891615.1. Lineage (NCBI taxonomy): Eukaryota > Metazoa > Chordata > Lepidosauria > Squamata > Natricidae > Natrix > Natrix natrix. The sequence goes on from JAKRSK010007868.1 coordinate 3,144,015, forward strand.
TTCTCTTCTCTTCCCCTCTACCCTCTCCTCTTCTTTCCTCTCCTCTCCTCTTCTCTTCCCCTCTACCCTCTCCTCTTCCTTCCTCTCCTCTCCTCTTCTCTTCCCCTCTACCCTCTCATCTTCTTTCCTCTCCTCCTCTTCTCTTCCCCTCTACCCTCTCCTCTTCCTTCCTCTCTTCTCCTCTCCTCCTCTTCTCTTCCCCTCTACCCTCTCCTCTTCTTTCCTCTCCTCTCCTCCTCTTCTCTTCCCCTCTACCCTCTCCTCTTCTTTCCTCTCTTCTCCTCTCCTCCTCTTCTCTTCCCCTCTACCCTCTCCTCTTCTTTCCTCTCCTCTCCTCTTCTCTTCCCCTCTACCCTCTCATCTTCTTTCCTCTCCTCCTCTTCTCTTCCCCTCTACCCTCTCCTCTTCCTTCCTCTCTTCTCCTCTCCTCCTCTTCTCTTCTCCTCTACCCTCTCCTCTTCTTTCCTCTCCTCTTCTCTTCCCCTCTACCCTGTCCTCTTTTTTCCTCTCCCTCCTCTCTTCTCTTCTCTTCCTCTCCCCTCTCCTCTCTTCTCTCATCCTCTCCTCTCTTCCCCTCTCCCCTCTCCTCTTCTTTCCTCTCCTCCCCTCCCCCTCCCCTCTCTTCTTTTTCTCTCTTCTCTTCCCTTCCCCTCTCCCCTCCTCTTGGCTTTGAAGAGGCGAATTCAAAACCTTGCCACCCAAATTTGCTTTGTAAGCCTTCCTCAAAATGTGTTGTTTTTTTGGGAAGTGATGGCTACATTTATTACATGTGTATTTGTTTCCTTGCTTCCATTCTGGATGCCCTGATACCTCCTGGAGACATCTGCTTCCTCTGCAGAGGGGCCTTTGAATCTCTCCCTCCAGCACTGTTCTTGCCCAGCAAAAGAGCAAGGAAGCTCTCTCTGATCTTTCTTTCTTTTTTTTTTACTTCCCAGAAAATTTTACATATGGCAATGACACATGCAAGAGAGGGAGGGAAGAATGCACCATCACCCCTTTTCCACTGCTGCTTGCCAAACGCAAGGAAGAAACTGCTTTTCATCTTCCTGAAATGAAGAACGGCACTTGCTCACTGTTCATGAGACGTGTTCAGTGGTGGGATTCAAAAAATTTAACAACCAGTTCTCTGCCCTAATGAACAGCTGGGTGGGCGACGTGGCCAGGGTGTGTGACAGGCAGCACTCAGTCTCCTGCACCCCATGGGAGCAAAAATGAGCCATTGGGGGGGACGCCACATCCCCTACACCCTGTTTTTGGCCTAGTAGGCCTCCCTGCAGCCTCCTGGGAGCAAAAATGGGCCGCGGGGGGGGGCGTTCTGCACCCCACCCCACCCATGCCCCATTTTGGGCCTAGTAGGACTCTCTGCACTTATCTGGGAGCCAAAACGGGGCGTGTGGTGACTCCTGGAAGGGGCAGGGCCAGCCAGAAATTTAACAACTGGTTCGCCCGAACTGGTCTGAACCGGCTGAATCCCACCACTGGATGTGTTCCATAATTGTGTACAATTCTATCTCCATTAATTTTGGTGCCTTAAAGTATCAAAAGTTAACAATGTTCAACCCAGGTTGGTGGAAATCTTTTTAGCAGTTTTCATTTTGTTCTTATTACATCTGCCCTTTGTTCATTTACTTGTAAGTCTCCTTCTTCAGTGGACGTAGACTGTTGGGGTATGGCTCCCCGATGTTAAATTGTCTAAAATTAATTTCAATTAATGTTAGTGTAATTTTTTTAAAGCAAAAAAAGAGAGAACAAAATAATAAAGTAAGTAGGTCTACCTCCCAACTCAAGCACAGGATCAGCTAAGATTGGAGAAATAAATGTAAACTCCACTGTCAAGTAACATTGCTTGTACGTCAACAGTCTTGATGTACAATCACAATTGGGACAAGAATTTCCATTCCTAAGCAAGGAAGTTGTTAAATTGTCTAGTGAAAAGAAGACTAGCAGAATTGTGATACGATAGCAGAATTCCAATATTTGCCACAAAGAAGAGGGGGTCAACCTGTTCCCCAAAGCACCAGAAGACAAGAAGCAATGGATGAAAAATAACCAAGGAGTGAAGCAACTTAGAACAAAGGAGAAATTTCCTGATGGTGACAACAATTAATCAGTGGAACGCTTGCCTCCAGAAGTTGTGGGTGCTCCATCAATGAAGACTTTCAAGAAGAGATTGGATAGCCATTTGAAATGGTAGTGTCTCTTCTTGCTTGAACATGGTATTGGGCTAGAAGACCTCCAAGGTCCCTTCCAATTCTGACAATGTTCTATGTTCTAAGTAAAATCACATCTGATTTTTTTTTTGCCACGTTAAGCAACTCACTGCAGTTATTAAGTGAATTATGCAACTGAAGGGAAATAGTAATTAGCATTAGTGTAACTCCTGCTATCCTGCTTCTGTTTGCTGTGCTGATGACAGGAACATCATGATCAATAGATAAGAAGAGCAGAACAAAGAGATACCCAGGGTTGAGTCAAAATAGATAAAGAGGGCACAAACACACAAAGAACAAGGAAAGCTTAATAGATAAGATGAAAACGCAAAGAACAAGGAACTATTCTGGTTTGGGTCAGAGGCTATTATCCCTGATGGGTTACATGAATGTATAAGATGTTTGCCACATTCTTCTTAGGCGTGGCCGTTCCTTGCATGCTGGCTTCCTGTGTGCTGGGGAACCGTCCACCCAGCTATTTTGCTTGGCCAAATAAAAGCTGTTTCTTTGTCCAAGCCTCTGCTTAAGTCTCTTTTTTGGCATTTTTGATGGCTTGATTACAAAAGGACCTTATACAATCATTAACCAATCCAGCTTCCCACATTGTTTAGGGTTCGAAGTAGCAGCCCAAATGAAATCAAAACTCCAAGGCCAAAGTACTTCCTCAAAGTATAATAGATTTATTAGGCTGGTCATATTGGCATGGCTGGTGAAAACACAACTTTGAAGCTTCCCGGGTCTTCCCCACCCAATTCAAAATGTAAAGTTCTCCCCCCCCCCCATTTCACACAACCATCACATGCCCCAAATAAAAACCCCTCCCAGCTCCTGATGACTCCATCCACACCCCTCTAGGTGCTATACAATACAATACAATACAATACAATACAATACAATACAATACAATACAATACAATACAATACAATACAATACAATACAATATAATACAATAGTAGAGTTGGAAGGGACCTTGGAGGTCTTCTAGTCCAACCCCCTGCCTAGGCAGGAAACCCTATACCGTTTCAGACAAATAGCTATCCAACATCTTCTTAAAGACTTCCAGTGTTGGGGCATTCACAACTTCTAGAGGCAAGCTGTTCCACTGATTAATTGTTCTAGCTGTCAGGAAGTTTCTCCTCAGTTCTAAGTTGCCTCTCTCCTTGATTAGTTTCCACCCATTACTTCTTGTCCTACCCTCAGGTGCCTTGGAGAATAGTTTGACTCCCTCTTCTTTGTGGCAACCCCTGAGATATTGGAACACATGCTATCATGTCTCCCCTAGTCCTTCTTTCTCTTAAGCTAAACATACCCAGTTCCTGCAACCGTTCTTCATATGTTTTAGTCTCCAGTCCCCTAATCATCTTTGTTGCTCTTCTCTGCACTCTTTCTAGAGTGCAACTGCTGTTGAGAATGTCCTTGGTTCCCAGAGGAAAGAATTTTATTTTGGCTACATATTCTCCCAGCTATCTCTACTCCCCTTTGCCTTTCCCACAGCTCTCTCCAGCTTCAGTGTGGCAATCGGGAAGACATTGAAAGGTGGCTCCAGGGTTGACACACGCATTGTGTGAAGCCAGTTGGGAATGTCACAAATGGCAGTCACATGTCTCTGGTGTGCCACAACCATCATAAATACATGCAAGTTGCCAAGTGCCTGGATTTGGGAACAGGTGACCATGGGGATGCTGTGACGGTCGTAAGTGAGAGGACCGATCATCCCCCTTTTCAGTGCCGTAGTAATTTTGAACAGTCACTAAATGAAAGATCGTAACCAGGGGTGAAATGCTCTGACGTCTGCTACCGTTTTGCTTCGTGCATGCATGCGCACTAAGAAGCCTTTTCTGAGTCTGCAAAGGTACCTTATTTTTGGAGCGTAAGACACACTTTTCCCTCCTTAAAAGAGGATGAAATGGGCCAATAAAAGAGAAATCTTTCGCTGGCATTTAGAATATAGGAAAGCCCTATTTTAGGAAAGTTTACTTCCATTCACTCTCCTAAAAAATATTAAGTGAGATCTTCAGCCAACAAACAATTGTCTATCTCTAATCTTATTATATATGCTCGTATCTAAACTCTCCAAGTTTTCAATGAAATTAGTGATGCATCAAAATCTACCGTAAAAATTCTCGGTTTTTCCTATGCTGCAAAATGAGTGTTTTCCTACTGTACCTAATTGTGGGGATGCTTGAGAATTTCTTTCCTATTTTTTTTCCCAAGAGTGTTTCTCATCACTAAAAGCACACTCCAGCCATGAGAAATTCAGCAATATTCAGCTTACTATCTTAAAGCAATCTTAAAGCTGATTTCCTTTGCACAAAATGAATAATACCTGCTCCAAAAAATGCGGGATTTTTGTTTGTTTGATACAGCGTTATCTGAGATTTATTTGCTCTATTGCCTCCAGCAATGAAGCCATTTGATTTCAAATTTCACTTTGACAAATACACTGGGGGGAAAAACACGGGGGCCAGCCAGGTAAGAAATGTTACTTCCTATTTCGCCAGGTGAACCTTCCCCTTTCCCATGAAATCAGTTAGGGCTACTGAAAACATTTTCCCCAGGGCTCCTTTGATTGAGAGCAAATCCTTTACAAGGTATAAGCAAAGCCCTTAGATTGACGCATCGTTTTTTTTCCCTCTACCTGAGAGATTTATGAAGACAGAAAGGAAAGTATGTTGTGCATCAGTCACAGGGATCTGTAACCGAACACCATAAGTAGCACAAAGAGCTTGATGTAAGAAGACACAGAGGAAGAACCTGTTTAAACATCTTCTTGTCCTGCAAAGCGGTGAATGGGTCTTGTGCAGCAATAACTCCTAAAGAACAAGTACATCTGAATTAATTACACAGTCCAGTCATTCCAAGAAGGTTCTAGCTAGGCAAGGAAAACGGTTACATGGCACTTGGGAGCAAAGCCACATCTAATTGCCCCTGGCAAAAGGGTCATTTTGTGGCTTGGACCTTCCGTGGGTCTTCCACTTTCATTCTTGTTGTGTTCTTTCCATGACGCCGAGCAAGACTGAGGCTTGGCTTGGCTCTAACTAAACAGCCAAACTGCCAGCCCTTCAGGGCAGAACAGGTTAAGAAATAGATATCACAGGGATTGCAGAATCATTGTTATATAATACAGGTAGTCCTCAATTTACAATAGTTTGCTTAGTGACCGCTCAAACTTATTACAGCACTGAAAAAAATGACTTATGACTATTTTTCATACTTGAAGACCTCCAAGGTCCATTCCAGCTCTATTCTATTCTATTCTATTCCTCATTTTATTCTACTCTATTCTATTCCATTCTACTCTACTCTATTCTATTCTTAGTTGTTTTATTCTATTTCTATTTCTGTTCTATTCTATACCTTGTTCTATTCCATTCCATTCTCTATTCCATTCCATTTCATCCTCCCATTCTATTCTATTCTATTCTATTCCTCATTCTATTCTACTCTCTACTCTACTCTACTCTCTGTTTTATTCTATTTCTCTTCTATTCTATACCTTGTTCTATTCCATTCCATTCTCTATTCCATTCCATTTCATCCTTCTATTCTATTCTATTCCATTCCATTCTCTATTCCATTTCATCCTCCTATTCTATTTTGTTCTCTTCTCTTCTCTATTCTATTCTGTTCTATTTTATATTCTATTACTCATTTTATTCTACTCTATTCTACTCTACTCTACTCTATTCTATTCTTAGTTCTGTTTTATTATATTTCTATTTTTGTTCTATTCTATACTTTGTTCTATTCCATTGCATTCCATTCCCTATTCCATTCCATTCCCTATTCCATTCCATTTCATCCTCCTATTCAATTCAATTCTATTCTAATCCATTCCATTCTCTATTCCATTCCATTTCATCCTTCTATTCTATTCTATTCTATTCCTCATTTTATTCTACTCTACTCTGTTCTGTTCTGTTTTATTCTATTTCTATTTATGTTCTATTCTATATCTTGTTCTATTCCATTCCATTCCATTCTCTATTCCATTCCATTTCATTCTCCCATTCTATTCTATTCTATTCTATTCTATTCTATTCCTCATATTATTCTACTCTACTCTGTTCTGTTCTGTTTTATTCTATTTCTATTTTTGTTCTATTCTATACTTTGCTCTATTCCATTCCATTCCAGTCTATATTCCATTCCATTCCATCCTCCCATTCCATCCTATTCTATTTCTTCTTCTATTTTATTCTTAATTCTGTTTTATTCTATTTCTGTTCTATTCTATACCTTGTTCTATTCCATTCTATTCTATTCCAGTCCAGGCCAGGCCATTCCAGTCCAGTGCTTCCAAGATCAGGTCTGCCAGCTCCTTCAGAACTCTGAATAGAATTGGTGATTTGAACTCATCTAGAATAAAAAGATGTTGGCTTATCATTTTACTTGCTTATTTTGATTTGTATCCTAATTTGTGTTTTTATACCGTACTGCTTTTGGTAGGTTTAGATTGTTGTTGAGTTCTTTTCCTTTCGGGTAAAGAGCGGTGCAAAGAATGAGATCGCGTAGTTCGCTTTCTTCCTGCATTTCTTTAGCTTGCATTGTTTGCAAACCCTGCAGTAATTTCCCAAAATCATTTTTTTCAGATAGTCCAAAAGTATTACTATGCAAAGCAAAACTTGGGGCAGGGCGTACGCTCCCAGGTGGCAGGAACAAGCCCTTTAAGACCTGCTGATAAGCTTTTTCATATTAAGACTTAGGCATTCCCTTGATCCCCACATTTTTTTTCCTTCCTCTGTTTTGCTTTCTTTTTTATAACTGGAAGACAGATCGAAATCTAAAGAAATCCAGAAAATGCTGAGAGGCTGCCCCCTTTCCTCTTGGTTGGTTTGACAGGCGGGGACGGATGGTTTCTGCCAATGATTAAATTCTCCATTTAATGCAGGATGAAACTGTGTCTTCTTCTTCCCCATCCATCCCATCCCCATGTGCCCCCAAACGGTCCCCTGATCAAAGCCGCTGAACTGACTATTACCACCCTCCCACCCCACCACCACCCCCCTCTGAAAAGGAGGCCAGGAAATGAAGGGCCTTTTCAATCACAAAAAAAGTTTCCCAGCTTGAAACTCCCCTGCCTGTCAAATGCAATGATATGGCTGGTCTTCTCTTTTCATTGCATTGAATTTTTTTTTCTCCCCTCCTCTGTCGAACACTACGGGGGGGGTGGGGGCAGGAAATCTAACAGGTGGGAAAAAATGACAACTTTTAACACTGTAACATCATAGAAATTGATGGAAAGTCCTGCCAGACGGAACAGCAAGGGGATAAAAAAGCATGCCGAAAGGCCCATAATGCAAAGCAATCCAAGCCCAAAAAAAAAAAAAACCCTCACCCTGGTCTCAAATTTCTGGAGCACACGATAAATATCTTTACGAATAAAATCACAATTCCAGAAGCCACAGAGCTGCATGCTGATCAGAGGGGAAATGCCTTTTTCCCCCCTGCATGCTGTGGACCAAAGCAATTTTTCTTTTTAAAGTTGCCAAAATGTATTTGAAAACCCCTTTTTTTCTGTTCCTTGCTCCTTCTTACACCCCCCCCCCCCCAGTCACCAGAACTTCTAGCAAGCTGGGACTGATAACAGATTAGATTCAAAGATGAATGCAATCCACAAAATTGAATGAGGGAAAGGTGCTGATCGCAATGTTGGAAGGAATGTCCGTCTGGGTTCAGTTCCAAGTGGGGAGAAAAGACACTGGAATCATGGAGGATGATTGGGAAGAAGGTTTTAATGGTGGCCAGGATCCCATGCCTTGAAGATGTTGGGTGAAGGAAGAAAAAAAAGGGAAGAGATGCGAGAGTGCCTGAGTTTTTTGCCCTCTCTAGGATTTTGAATTTGAGCTTGCGTTCTGATTGGTTGTCAGACTCCCATGGGGCCATGCAGGGGCAACTCTGTAGGCTGTCCTGAGTCCCAGGCTTGGTTGAGCCCTGTTGGGTGATGTAATCTTGCCAGGTGGTGAGATGGGTAGAGGGCTAATCCTACCTTTGATTGGATTTGGGTGTGAGAGCATTTGCCTATGAATAGACCTAGCTATCTCTTTACCCTCTTATGAGCGACTTCTGCTGGTGGGCTATTGAGGAGGGTGGGGGCTATTAAGAGTGAGTCTGTTTCCTGCCTAAAAACGTGTTTTCTCCAGGGAAATGTAATAATCTGCTTTTTTTAATATTTCCTAGAATATTTCATTTTTCTAGGAGAGGGGTGGGTGCTAACATCCTACAGCCCAATTGTTGTTAATTGCGAAGTCATGTCCGATCCATCACAACACCATGGACAATGTTCCTCAGGCCTCCCTCCTCTACCATCCACTGGAGTTCATTTAACCCAATGCCTACTGCTTCTGTGACTCCATCCATCCACCTCCTACTCTGCTGTCCCCCTTCTTCTTTTGCCAAATGAGGCTCTTCTCCAGGGAGTCCTTCCTTCTGATTAGATGGCCAAAGTCTTTGAGTTTCCCTCTTCAGGATCTGGCCGTTGCAGTGGGGTATATCTCCAAATGGGGTGTTCCTGTGTGTGTTGTGTTGTGTGTGCCAACAAATCGAAAGGGGGGGGGGGGGGGGGGGGGGGGGGGGGGGGGGGTGGGGGGGGGGGCATGCAATATCATCACGGGTGCCGTTAAAGTGAGGTTGTATTAATTAGGGGGGGGGGGGGGGGGGAGGGGGAAAAAAAAAATTCTTAAAAGAAAGGTAGGGGGGGGGTAATGTATATGAAGTATATAAAAGGGGGGGGGGGGGGGGGGGGGGGGGGGATAGGAGGTTATAAAAAGTTATTATAAAAGTTGTGAAAGGATTTTAATTATATATAAAAATGGTGGTTAAAAAAAAGAAATTAAATATAAAAATTAATAAAGTAATATGTTATTAAGGGAGTGGTGGAAAAAATGATTTATTATAATAAGAAATAAAAATAAATTATATATATAATTAGGAGGGGGGGGGGGGGGGGGGGGGGGGGGGGGGGGGGGGGGGGGGGGTGGGGGGGGGGGGGGGTGGGGGGGTAAGTTGTTTTTATTGGTGGATTTTTTGTGTTTGGGGGTTTTGGTTGGTTGGGGGGGGGGGGGGGGGGGGGGGGGTTGTGTGGGTTTGGTGGTTTGGGGTGTATTGGGTTTGTTTGGTGTTATGATGTTTTGTTTTTGTTTTTGTTTTTTTTTGGGTGTTGGGTTTTTGTTTGTGGGTTTTTTTGTGTGTTGTTTTTTGGTTTGTTTTTGTTTTTGTTTGTGGGTGTGTGTGGTGGTTTTTTGGTTGTTTTGTGTTTTGTTGTTGTTTGGTTTGGGGTTGTGTGTGTTGTTTGTTGTGGGGGGGGGGGGGGGGGGGGGGGGGGGGTTGGTTTTGTTGTTTTTTTTGTTTTTTGGGGGGGGGGGGGGGGGGGGTGGTTGTGGGTGGTTGGGTGGGTGTTGGGGTTGGGTGGGTGTTGGGTGGTGGGGGGGGTGGGGGGGGTTGTGGGTGTGGGGTGTTGTGGTGGGGGGTGTGGGGGGGTTGGTTGGGGGTGGGGGTGGTGGGGGGTGGGGTGGGTGGGTGGGGGGGGTGTGGGGGTGTGTGGGGGGTGGGGTGGGGGGGGGTGGGTGGTTGGGGGTGGGGGGTGGGTGGGGTGGGGGGTGGTTGGGTGTGGGGGTGGGTGGGGGGTGGGGGTGTTGGGGGTGGTGGGGGGTTGTGGTGGGGGTGGGGGTGGGGGGGTTGGGGGTGTGGGGGGTTGTGGTGGTTGGGGGTGGGGTGGGGGGTTGGGTGGGGGTGTTGGGGGTGGGTGGGGGTGTGGGTTGGTGTTGGGTTTGGTGGTGTGGTGTGGGTGGGGGTGGGTGGTTTGTGGGGTTGGGGGTGGGGGGTGGGGGGTGGTGGTGGGGGGGTGGGTGTGGGGGGGGGGGTGGGGGGGGTTGGTTGTGTGGTGGGTGTTGGTGTGGTTGGGGGTGGGGTTTGTGTGGGGTGGTGGGGGGGTGGGTGGGGGTGGGTTGTGTGGGTTGGGTGGGGGGTGTGGGGTTGGGGGTGTGGTGGTGGTGGTGTTGGGGGGGGTTGGGGTGTTGTGGGTGTGGTGTGGTTGTTTGGGGTGGTGGGGTGGTGGTTGTGTGTGGTGGGGGGTGGTGGTGGGGGTGTTGGGGTGGTTGGGTGGTTGGGGGTGTGGGGGTGGTGGGGGTGGGGGTTGGGTGTGGGGGTTGTGTGTGGTGGTTGGGTGTGGGGGTTGGTTTTGGTGGTTGTGGTTGGTTGGTTTGTGGTTTTGTTGGTGGTTGTTGGGGTTGGTGTGGTGGGGTGGGGGTGTTGGGTGTTTGTTGGGTTGGTTGGTGGTTGGGTGGTTGTTTTGGTTTTTGGGTGTTGTTGGTTGGTGTGGGGTTGTGTGTGGTGTTGGTGTTTGTTGTGGGTGTGGTGGTGTTGGTTTGGGTTGGGTGGTGTGTTTGGTGGTTTTGGGTTGGTGGTTGTGGTTGTTGTGTGTTTGGTTGTTGGGGGTTTTGTTGTTGGTGTTGGTGGTGGGTGTTGGTTTGTGTGGTTGTGGGGTGGTGTGGTGGTGTTTGTTGGGTGGTTGTGGTGTTGTGGTTGTTTGGTGTTGTGGGTGGTTGTTGGGGTTGGGGGTGGGGTGTGTGGTTTGTGTGGGGGGTGGTGTTTGTGGTGTTGGGTTGGGTGTTTGGTTGTGGGGTGTGGGTGGTGGGTGGTTGTGGTGTGTTGGTGGTGGGTTGTGTGTTTGGTGGTTGTGTGGGTGGTGTGGTGTGTGGTT
>JAKRSK010007870.1:2500-10000 GCA_029891615.1 Natrix natrix natrix
TTGGAAGGGACCTTGGAGGTCTTCTAGTCCAACCCCCTGCTCAACCAGGAGACCCTATGCTATCTATCTATCTATCTATCTATCTATCTATCTATCTATCTATCTATCTATCTATCTATCTATCTATCTATCTATCTATCATCTATCTATCAGAGAAGCATTGGAAGGGACCTTGGAGGTCTTCTAGTCCAACCCCCTGCTCAACCAGGAGACCCTATGCTATCTATCTATCTATCTATCTATCTATCTATCTATCTATCTATCTATCTATCTATCTATCTATCTATCTATCTATCTATCTATCTATCTATCTATCTATCTATCTATCTATCTATCTATCTATCAGAGAAGCATTGGAAGGGACCTTGGAGGTCTTCTAGTCCAACCCCCTGCTTAACCAGGAGACCCTATGCTCTCTCTCTCTCTCTCTCTCTCTCTCTCTCTCTCTCTCTATCTATCTATCTATCTGAGAAGAGTTGGAAGGGACCTTGGAGCAGGAGACCCTACCTAGACAAATTTCAGACAATTTTTTGCCTGTTGTCCCCTCTGCGGCCCCACCCTTCTCGTTTTATCCTGCGCTACCCCAGCCACGCCCACCTACCTTAAAATGAAGCTCTCCACCTGTGAAGTTGCTGATTGTCTGAGCCGGCTGCTTTTTCGGGTGTGTGTGTGTGTGTCCGTACTCCCCCACTTTTCCAAAGATGCTGAGACTGTAGAAAATTCTGCATTCTTTCCTTACAACCCCCATTCTCCCCCCCCCAAGCCACATTATGTCAAAAAACAGCCCGTGGCCTATGACCGCGGACGTAACCGCAAGGTTGCAAGAAAAGCCGCGGGGTATGAGTGCGTCTGTTTGGTTTTTGCTTTTTTTTTTTTAATGAATCAATCCTCAGGATCAGATTTGCAAATATTACATTGATAAACCGGCGTTCTCTCGTTCGGTTCTCCTTAAAACTACCCCCCCTTCTCCCCCCCCCCACTCCTGCCCACAGGGGAAGGGGTCTTTCACCCAGGGAAATCACTGCCCTCCCCACCACTCTTTGGCCCTGAGGTGCCAAAATAGAGAGAGACACACACACGCACACACCCCTCCTCTGCGATTCTGACCGGGGAGAGAGAGGCTGAGGGTCCTGTCCCCCCCCCCCACTCCCCATTCATGAGATAGCCGGCTGATCTCTTTGCCGCTTCCAGCAAAAGGAAGGGAAAATAAAAGTGCCTTTCCTGCCCCCCCCCCCCCAATTTTTTTGCTCAAAAATCAGTGCAATATAACTTTTCCTATCATTTCTTTACACGGAAAAAATTTTGTACAACCTCGCCGGCGTGTGCGATAAAGTCTGCAGAGAGATGCACGTGTCTACAGCATCACACACACACAAGTATACATATATATATATATTATACATACATATATATATATATATTATACACACACACACACTGTTAAGAAAATACCAGGTTTCCTCCTCCTCTCAAGGGTCTCGGCTGTTGGTGCACGATTGTGGTTTTCTTTTCCTCCCCTGCGGAGTTTTTGAGGTCTGTGCTTCATCCAAAGCTTCCTTAGGAGGCCCGGTGGCTCCGGCTGAGCTTTAGGGTGTGGTGATGGGGGCGGGGGGGGGGGGAACGGCCACATTTTCTCCAAGAGGGTCAGGAGTCCAGTTCTAGCTGTTCGTGCTCCTCGCCGGACCTCAGCATGAGCTGCTGCTCGTAGAAAAGGCTCTTTGCATAGTTGATTTCTTGACAGAGACGGACGGCCACGTCCTCGGCGGACACGTGGACCTGCGGGAGGAAACGAAACGGCCACGGAGGCTTAAAAAAAGCAACAGCATCAAGTGTCCTGCTTGAGCAGCGGGGGTTGGACTAGAGGACCTCCAAGGTCCCTTCCGGCTCTATTCTGATGGATGGAAATGGTCCAGGGTCTCCTGCTTGAGCAGGGGGTTGGACTAGAAGACCTCTAAGATCCCTTTCGGCTCTATTCTGATGGATGGAAATGGTCCAGGGTCTCCTGCCTGAGCAGGGGGTTGGACTAGAAGACCTCTAAGGTCCCTTCCGGCTCTATTCTGATGGATGGAAATGGTCTAGGTAGGAGGTGGTGCTTGAGCAGAGTGTTGGACTAGAAGACCTCCAAGGGTCCCTTCCAGCTCTATTCTGATTGATTGTGGTCATAAGGTCCAGGACTACCTTCAATGTCCTCATTCTACGACCCTGGGGCTTCCAACGGCAGTCATAAGCCGAGGACTCCCTATTATCTGTTTGATAAAGGCCCCAGATTAAATCCTTAAAATAATTGGTTTAACAATGGCTTAATGTGCTCAATACCGAAGCAAACTCTAAATGCCAAACCGTACAAGTCATTGGTCCCGCTTAGCAAGGGGAAAGTTTCAGCCTAATGACAGTCGGTCGTTAAGTCAAGGACCTTGTAATAAGGCCTTCCAAAACCCCCAGGGTCAAATCATTCCAAGCGGAGCATCCCCTGCCCTCCCCGTGCCGACGACAGAAAGCCCACTACTCACCATGGGCTTCTGATGCGACGGGCCGGGCATGGAGACGCCGCTGGCTGAATTGACGGCTTTCTTGGTCAGCTGGACGTAGACCTCTCCGTGGTCCCTGGAGATAAGGCAGTGGTAGAGGTCGTCGTATTTGACCTCCAGGAAGATGGCGTCTCGGTCCATGGCGTCGCCGCTCTTGAGGAAATAAACCGCTTTGGAGGAGATGATCACGCCGTAGCCGTCCACGCTCTCCACCGCGATGAAGCTGGGAAGGGAGGAGAGGAGACAAGAGGGGTCGTTTTTAAGACATGATTAGATTCAAACAGAGCCGGAAGGAACCTTGGAGGTCATCTAGTCCAACCCCCCCGGCCCCCCGCCCAAGCAGGAGACACTATTTGCAACCGATGTCCGTTTGGTCATTTCTTCCAAGGGATGAAACTCCCACAACTTGTGTTCCATTGAAGGGACTTTGGAGGTCATCTAGTCCAACCTCCCGCTCAAGCAGGAGACCCTACACCGTTTCTGACAGAGGGCAGTCCAGTCTCTTCTTGAAAGCCTCCAGGGATGAAGCTCCCACAACTTCTGAAGGCAACTTCTGTTCCATGGGTTGATGGTTCTCACGGTCAGAAAATTCCTCCTAATTTCCAGGTTGAATCTCTTCTTGTTCAGTTTCCATCCGTTATTCCTTGTCTGGCCTTCGGGTGCTTTGGAGAATAGCTTCACCCCCTCCTCTCTGTGGCAGCCCCTCAAATATTGGAAGACTGCTCTCCTGTCTCCCCTGGTCCTTCTCTTCACTAGACTAGCCAGGCCCAGTTCCTGCAACCGTTCTTCAGGTGTTTTAGTCTCCAGTCCCCTCATCATCCTGGTTGCTCTTCTCTGCCCTCTTTCTAGAGTCTCAACATCTTTTTTATAGTCTGGTGACCAAAACTGGATGCAATACTCTAAGTGTGGCCTTACTAAGGCTTTATGGAGTGGTATTAGCACCTCCCTTGATTGATCTTGATCTCATCCCTGTTGATGCAATTTAGGATTACGTTGGCTTTTTTGGCAGCTGCTGCATACTGTTGGCTCATATTTAGCTGGTGAATTTAGCTGATATGTTGGGCATCTCTTTTTTCCACAAAGCACCCAAATTCTAGGAAAATGGCATTTAATCTCTTGCACAGGAACACAGGAAGGGCTCAGAAAAGGATTAAAGTGGGGATATAAGAGCAGGATTCCAGCATTTGGAGGGGGGGGGGGGGCTGCCCTAAAGAAGAGGGGGTCAACCTATCCTCCAAAGCCCCTGAAGGCGGGAGAAGAAGCAACGGATGGAAACACATCCAGGAGAGAAGCAACCTGGAATTAAGGAGAAACTTCCTTAACTGTACAGAGCTTCCTGACTAAGCAGGGGGTTGGTCTAGAAGGCCTCCCAGGTCCCTTCCAACTCTGTTATTCTGTCTTCTTCCTAACAGGGAGAACAATTAATCAGTGGAAGAACTTCCCTCCAGAAGTTTTGAATGCTCCAACACTGGAGATTTTTAAGAAGAGATTGGACAACCAAAGACCCTTCCAACGGTGTCCATGGGGGTTGGACTAGAAGACCTCCGAGGTCCCTTTCAATTCTGTTATTCTATAAACGCTGATCAATTAATGAGTGGAACGGGTTGCCTGCAGACGTTGTGGGTGCTTCAATACTGGAGGTTTTGAAGAAGAGATTGTCTGAAATCATAGGATTCTATGATTTTGAGATTAGATAGATAGATAGATGGATGGATGGATGGATGGATGGATGGATGGATAGAATAGATAGATGATGGATGGATAGATAGATAGATAGATAGATAGATAGATAGATAGATAGATAGATAGATAGATAGATGGATTGAAATGGTCTAGGATCTCCTGCTGTTGGACTAGAAACCTTTTAGGTCCCTTCTAGCTATATTCTGATTGATTGATTGATTGATTGATTGATTGATTGAAATGGCCTAGAGGTCTACTGCTTGGGCATGGGGTTGGACTAGAAGACCTCTATGATCCTTTCCAGCTCTATTCTGATGGATTGATGGATTGAAATGGTCTAGGGTCTCCTGCTTGAGCAGGGTGCTGGAATAGAAGACCTCCAAGGTCCCTTCCAGCTCTATTCTGATTAACTGAAATGGTCTAGGGTCTCCTGCTTGAGCAGGGGGCTGGACTAGAGGACCTCCAAGGTCCCTTCCAGCCCTATGATTCTGAGATAGATACTTGACAGAAGGAGGGATGAATGGAAGGATGGGACAACTTGCGTCCAAAAGTTGGAACTAACCAAGGAGAGAAGCAACTAAGGAGAAATTTCCTAACAATGAGAACAATGAAACAAGTGGAACAGAAGTTGCCTCCAGAAGTTGTGAATGCTTCATCACTGGGGAGCTTTTAAGAAGAGACTGGCCGTCCGCTTGTCTGAATCAGTCTAGAGCAGGGGGTGTGTGGACTACAAGACCTCTAAGGTCCCTTCCAACATTCCATGGAAACCTCCCATGGGGTTCTGTGATTCAAACAGGCGATCAGGCGACCCTGGTTATGTTTTCCTCGCTGTCCTTCTTCCCAACTCGTTGATGTTCATTTTTTCCGATCGGGATCGCCTGCCAGACCTCTTACTGACCCCACACAAGGTCTCCGTCCGCCCGGCTTTTCCCCAAGGCCCCTAATTGCAAATCCAGAAATTCCCAAAAGCGTCTGATAAAAAAAATCAAAGGAGTTAAAAAAAGAAAGAAAGAAAGAGGAAAGAAAGGAGAAGCAACCATATCGACGACCGAGAATTTATGGCTCGCCGCCTCCAAAAAACTCTTGCCTCTGGCAAAAGTCACACACACACACACACAGACACACGCGCACATCGGGAAGTCATTGAATTACTCAGCAATGCTTTTCAGAAGTTGAAACGGGGAGCCAACTGGGAAAACAAATGTGAAATCACTTAGAATCACGGCAGAGAGAGAGAGAGAGAGAGAGAAAGAGAGAGCAAGACTTGGAATCCTGCATTCAGTTTTGGTCTCCATGATGTAGAAAAGATGTGGAGACTCTAGAAAGAGTGCAGAGAAGAGCAACAAAGAGGATTAGGGGACTGGAGACTAAAACATATGAAGAACGGTTGCAGGAACTGGGCATGTCTAGTTTAATAGAAAGGAGGACCAGGGGAGACAGGATAGCAGTCTTCCAATATCTCAGGGGTTGCCACAAAGAAGAGGGAGTCAAGCTATTCTCCAAGGCACCCGAGGGTTGAACAAGAAGCAATGGGTGGAAACTAATCAAGGAGAGAAGCAACTTAGAACTGAGACAGTGAGAACAATTAATCAGTGGAACAGAAGTTGCCTCCAGAAGTTGTGAATGCCCCAACACTGGAAGTCTTTAAGAAGATGTTGGATAGCCATTTGTCTGAAGTGGTCTATAGAGTTTCCTGCCTAGGCAGGAGGGGGTTGGACTAGAAGACCTCCAAGGTCCCTTCCAACTCTATTCTGATTGATTGCATTGTACATGGGCACACTGAATTTTAAAAAAAAAACTATTATAGATGAAAAAGTGGAAGAACCCATTTGCAAAGCAACACTAAAAAAGGTTTAACTCTGAATTAAAAAGGGTCCCTTTTAAGCCTCGCTTGCTTTGCGTCTTCGGAAGCGACCGCAAGGGGGCTGGGGTTTCGACGTGATGGTCATTAAGCCGAGGACTCCCTCCCTGCCCGGGTACTTACAACTCCTCCTGCAGGTTGTCCGTCAGCTTGAAGAGTATCTCCTGCCCTTCCGCCTGGCGCCCCGAGTAGCGGGGAAGCAGCCCTTGGGGCCCCCGGCAACACCGCGGCTTCCGAATCCGCTCCGCCTGGGTCCTGTCAATCAGACGAGAGGAAGAACGGGGTCATTCTGGGCAGGGAAGGTAGAGGCGGAGCCGGCCGTTGGGTTAAGGGGTCCAAGGCCAGCACCTGTGAGCCCAACGACAGGTAGGGGGCTTGGCTTGCAACCGTTTGTTTAGTGGCTGTTCAGACTGTTTTTCGCACTGACGACCGTTTGCGGCCTCCCTATGGTGCCATCCCCTGTTTTTTTTTTCTCTCTCTCTCTCTTTCATCTATTTAGGTATCCAGGTATCCCTTCCTTCCTCTCCATCCATCCATCCCTCTCTATCTGTCATCAATCTATGATCTATCATTTATATCCATCCAACCATAATCTATCTATCTATCTATCTATCTATCTATCTATCTATCTATCTATCTATCTATCTATCTATCTATCATCTATCTATCTATCATCTATCTATCTATCTATCATCTATCTATCTATCTATCTATCATCCATCCATTATCATCATCACTATCTATCTATCATCTATCTATCTATCTATCTATCTATCTATCTATCTATCTATCTATCTATCTATCTATCTATCCTATCCATCTATCATCCATCCATAAGCAATCAATCAATCAATTTATCTATCATCCATCCATAATCTATCATATCTGCCTGTCTGCCTGCATCCACTCAAACCATCCATCCATAATCAATCGATCTATCCGTCCGTCCGTCCGTCCGTCCGTCCATCCATCCATCCATCCATCTATCATCTATCTATCATCATCTATCTATCTATCTATCTATCTATCTATCTATCTATCTATCTATCTATCTATCTATCATCTGTCTATCTCTATAACTGTCTATCATCCATCCATAATCTATCATATCTATCTGCCTGCATCCACCCACCCTCCCACCCATAATCAATCAATCAATCAATCAATCAACCTGTCTATCATCCATCCATACTCTATCATATCTGCCTGCCTCCATTCATCCATCATCCATCCATAATCTATCGTATGTATGTATGTATGTATGTATGTATGTATGTATGTATGTATGTATGTATGTATGTATCTATCTATCTATCTATCTATCATCTATCTATCTATCTATCTATCTATCTATCTATCTATCTATCTATCTATCTATCTATCTATCTATCTATCTATCTGCATCCATCATCCATCTATCATCCATCC